>JAVHJQ010001935.1:0-20332 GCA_031306095.1 Pyricularia sp. CD86 | reverse complement strand
GGTTTTTTTTTTTTTTTTTTAATGTGTCCTCTTTGGGGAAGTGGGAGACCGTTTGAACAATATAACTGAACCAACTCTAATCAACCTGCAGCTCACACCTTTCCTCGGTGCCCTCCTCATCTCCGGGCTCAAGTACCCCATCCCGAGCGCCGGGCTCGGAGCCGGCTGGGTTGTTTCCCGCATCATCTACGCCAGCGGCTACACTACCTTCGGCCCCAAGGGTCGTGGAATGTAAGTATCCAATCCGTCTCCAACTTTGATTTATGTCATTATTTTATCGTTAAAACACCATCTGCTAACCTCTTACACTTCAAACAGCGGCTTCATCGGCTCCGCCTTGGCTGACCTGTCCCTGAAGTTCATGGCATTCTACGCCGCTTACAGCTTGTCGTTTGGTCAGTGATTTCCCTGTTGTTACGCGTAACAGCAGGCATGTCCAGTATTTTAGTTGTGCACCTTTAGGTGGAATTGCATCATCGTAACACGGGTTTCGATGTATGGAGTAATGATAGAGAAAACAGAAAATCAAATCATCAAGTCAATTCTGGGTATTCCAGGGTTCACACAAGTGTTACACCGTACGTTTGCTGCTCAGCCCGTGTTTCTCTCCGTTGGTGGCCGCCATTCCAATTTCAGCCCCTCAAAAACCCTCCTTTCGGCAGTGAGCATATCTGGCGCCGGCACGCCATCTCTGCTCTCCAGGTCCACCCACCGACCATCGGCCCGTGACCTGATCCCACTGCTGTCGAACTTGAGATTCAACTTTTCCTTGCAGTACTTGCGCATATCTCGCTGGAAGGTGGTCCCGCTAGTCCAGCCGAGAACAGCACAGCCTGCCGTCTTCCAGGGGCTGATGATGATATCAACCTGCCGGTGGGGATTTGGATTCTTCTTAGCACCTGGTTTCGGTTCCTGCCACACCACCAGAGCCTTGTCCAACGTGTCAAAGCCTGAACCGGGCGGCTTGGGAGCACTACCCTTCCAAGCCATAGGCATCTGGCCTCTCTCCGAGTTCTTGACCGTGTAGCTCAGAGTGTGCGTGACGTAGTCGCTATCCGAGAGGCTGTCTACGAGCGTCGCAACGACCCTATCTGTCGCAGACTCGTCTGGGTGGCTGAGGATCAGGTCGACGTCGCCGCTCTCAGCTTTTCCCCTGCGGTAACCGCCAACTATGACCATCTGAAAGCCACTTCGAATCTTGTTGGCATGCTGTAGAACTATGTCGGCAATCTTTTCGACCTCATCTCGGGGCATCTTGAGCTGCAGTTCGTCGTAGTATTTGACGCCGATCTGCTGGACACGTGTGAGCGACTCCCAGCCATACTCTACGACATCGTCGAGGTCCCTCCATCCTTTGTTGTACCAATCCCTGGCGGTCGTGTCGCCGACGCCCCATGTTGCGTGGAACTTCCGGAGAACCTTGAGTCTGGGATCTTGCGTGGCGTCCTCGACCTCCTTAATCTTGCCGGTGTGTTTCCATTCCTGGTAGAGAACGGCGATTTTCTCGTTGCATCCAGGCAGCCTTTGGACCTCTATGGAGGTTGTCAGCATGATCCGATCCTAACCAGATTAATATGAAAAACTAAGCTGCGCAGGAACACCCACCTATATGTGTCGTCAAGCTGTACGGGTACGCCGACAGGCTGGCTATTGCAGTCGAGTACGCCCGCACGCCGATGGAGTCTCCGTTCAGAAGCCTAGTGGTTCTTATATCCTTCAACTGCTCGATAAAGGCCGAGTTTGGAGGGTTGGCAGGCGTGGGCCGCTGGCAAGAGTATACACTATGGAGGTAGCTAGGTACTGGGGGCAGGTTCTCCGCAGCGTCGTGTTCTGAAGTTGATTCAGGCATCAGGTGTGGTATATAGGATTGTGGTTGATCACGTCGTCTCTTGAACGAAGGTATCGAATGTGAGCTGCCAGTGCCAGCTTGCGTGCTTGCGGCATCTTCCTTAAAGCTAGCCGCGATATCATTGACGGGTGGAAACGGCTCTTCTCGTCCCAGGCTTATGCCCTGGTAAACCACGTACTCGTCTATGGGAAGCACTTCTCCCTTGGCTATCGAGTCGGTAAACCACGCCAACTTGGCCACCTTGATGAGGCTTCCCACTGTTGAAGGGGTTGTGTTGTCACCCACTTTAGCATCTGAGCCCTGGGTGCCCTCGTTCTCTGACACTCTCCTTCGCTTTTTCGGCGGCTCATTTGCCTCGAGGTTTCCCAAAGGCACCTCGCTGGTCTTGAGACCAATCCTACGGAGCTCAAACAGGGCCCTTTCCCTCTTTCCAACTTTGCCAATCACAACCTCTGCTTCCCTCACATCATATGTGAGAGTAGGTATCTGCTCCTCGATAGAATATAGTTCATCCGGATCCATGTGTGAGGCGAGCAGATAAATGATTGGGAAGTGAAGTGCCATGTTTGTCGTTCAGAGGCTGATGAAATCCAAAGCCAGTCAACGGGTGAATGTATTTTGAGTACATACTCAGAATGCTTTTTCTCCCCCTTCGCTACTCTAAATTTCCGCATTAGTTTTGGAATAAGTCTAAAACTAACACGGTTATAGACTTGAGTTTTGGCGTGTACCTTGCAGATGTATAGTTCGGTGTTTGTCAACGAAAGACGGCGCGAAAATAGCAACTGGGCTACAAAACCAGAGTCAGAGAGAAGTGAGAAAGACACCAGACTATCTGACTGCAAAATTCCAGCACAAACAAAAGATGTAAGAGTGACGAATGGCAAGTGAAGTTTGGGAAATAGACGATGTCATGATGTGCCTGAAATGGGTTAAGAAGGGTTAGGGTATGATGGCTCACATCAATCTTCCCAGTCGTATCGTACCTGTTCAGTCTGGCTGACTCAGCACTCTCCTTTGACAGTGTGGGTGGATGGATCCACTCCGTTCCGCCGCATTCGTCAAAGCAAACCTGGTGGGCAGGGCAGGCATCTGAAGCTTCTTGTCCGCCGCCAACCTGGCCATCTTCAACGAGCAACCGCAACCATCCAAGCTTCGCAACAGTCTTTTCTGCCAGCGAATCGACAAAATCAACAAGTTGAGTCGCATAGCGAGGGCGCAATTTCTTGGAACCGTTTTGATGCTTTGCGCCACCGAACCCCCTGCAGCGAGCGCCCAATATACGCTATAGACGGAAGCTTTTCGTCTCGCTACAAAGTCACACCTTGAACCCCGGAAATTCATGCAGGTTTCTTCGACTCCTGCGCAAAAATCCGCACATTACCCAAAGTAACCGCCATCGGTGAAGAAACAATGACTATTGTTGCTGGGGCAAGGTAGCACCAATTCGCGTGCTGCGGTCAGGAAGCCGAAGCTTATTCTCCTCTCTCGAATCTCGAAATCGATAGACGATCGTTTCCCAGCAGACTTGGGTTTGCGCGGTTGAGACGACATACAAACAATACCCGCAGGTTCGACTAGTCGGATGAGCCAGACGAACGAGCTCAGGCGACATATCAAAGAGACTTCCAGAACTGTCGCAATCAACCCGACGAGGGGACCTGCTCCATTCCATCACGGCATCTGACTGACGGGCCCCCAACCATGGATCTCGCTCGAACGCTGGTGCGCTCCGTCGTGCGCGCCTTCTACGACACCAAGCACATACTGCTCGTGGACGCGCTCGTCATCCACTCGGCCCTGCGCGACGACGACCTGGCCTACCTCATGAACATGAATACGAAGGACCTGCACAAGCTGTGCGGACGCCTCAAGGAGGACCGGTTCCTGACGGTGCACACCCGCCCGGAGCTCAAGGAGGGCCAGCAGCGGCCCGTGAACCGCATGTACTATTTTATCGACTACCGCCAGACCATCGACGCCATAAAGTGGCGCGTCTACACGGTCGACAAGCAGATGCAGGGCGTCACCGTGCCGGCCGACGAGCGCAAGGAGTACTTTTGCCTGCGCGTCGGCTGCAAGAAGGAGTACTCGCTGATGGAGGTCCTCGACAAGCCCAGCGCAAGAGGCTTCCTATGCCATGACTGCGGCTCAGTCCTCAAGCACGACCCCGATGGCGGCGGCGGCGGTCACAAGCAGTCGACCCGCATGAACGACCAGTTCAAGTTTATCACCGGCATGCTGCCACAGATCGACTCGGTCGTCATCCCCGAATGCACCTTTGACCTAGCCTACAACGCGGCGCGACCCGTGGTCCGCGATGCCCTGCACAAGGTCGTCGCCAGCGTCGCTGTCGAGCCCACCCACCGCCAGGCCGCCGTCAAGGGTCTGGCCGACACGGGCCCCAAGTCCATCGACATCAACCTCTTGTCGGCAAACGGGCCCTCCGAGGCCGACAAGGAGGCCGAGCGCCAACGCAAGGCCAAGCACGCAGAGCAGAACGCCCTGCCCAGCTGGATCGCCCAGAGTACCATCAGCGGCGACGCATACGAGCTGGACCCCGCCAGGACCGGCGCCCTCGCCGGCGCCGTCGCCAGCACCGCCTCGACAGAGACCAAGAAGGACGCGCTGGACGCAAAGGACCACGCCGAGATCGACGACTACTTTGCCAAGCTCGCCAAGGAGCAGGAGGCCGAGGCGGCCAGGAAGGCGGCCGAGGCCGAGGAGGAGGATGACGAAGACGACGAGGATGACGAGGGCATGTTTGAGGACGTCGTCGCAGGCGGCACCCCGGCCGTGGAGACCCCCAAGTCGTCGCTGAAACGCGAGGCCTCATCGGGCTCCGAGGGCAAACCTGCAAAGAAGGTCAAGGTTGAAGAGCCAACACCAACAGCCACCGCTGCAGCAGATACCGCTGGAGGCGATGAGAGCGATGACGAGATTGAGTTTGAGGATGTTTAAGGGGTTTCTTTCATCGTTTCTTTTCGTTTTTTTTTCTTTTCTATTCTTGTAGCCTATATATGCAATCCGGGGGACCAACAGAAGAAGAAAAAAAACCAGGGAGTACTAAAATTACGAAAGTATAGATTATACCAGACAACCACGCGCAAGCAAACTAATCAGTATCATAACCATTTCACTTTTGCCATTCTGCATTTGTAACGGGTGAAACGAGTAACCAACACCATAGTGACATCATCGTCTGTGACGACGACGCAGGTGAAGATGTCAGAGAGCCCGTCTATAAAATTTGTCAATCTTGGAACATAAAGAGTGTTGCAAGCGGTTGGGAGACTTTTTCAACGCTTGCAATGATCTGCCCAAAGGGGCACGACCCACTCGCTCCGCCAGTCAGTCAATTCAGTCTCAAAAGTTGAGCCCCGTCATCACCATACTCATATCAATGGCGGCTAGCTGCCATGAAAGGATTCATCAGTTGTATAAATATTGCGGCACTGTAGCCCCCGTCTACTTGGTAAAACCAACGGCGCTGTCCATTTTGAAAATTCCACAAAAAAGAACCATCACCTAGTCATCATCGCTTTGTCCACTCCCTTTCTCCGGGGACCCAACTGCATCATCACTGCTTACAAGTTACCAGCTCAAGTCGACTAATGCTACTAGTTGGTGCCGCTAACAGCCAACCTGTGGGTGAGGAACCGCCATGTTAGCAATGCTTTGTTTTAATGGCATGGTCGTCAGGGTCAAACTTACTTCATGAGGTGGTCCATAAAAGTCTGCAACGAGACGTCATCGGTAAAGATGGTCTGTGCCGTTTGTGCACCCACGCCACCGTATGCGCCAGTCGTGTGCGTTGTCGAGGGATTGAGCTTTGAAAGCAGGAAACGTGCCTGCGATCCACCTGCGTCACACACGATGAAACGAGGCAAGGGGAATCGGTCCGTAATGAGCTCCTAGACGGGGTTTTAGTATATGAATCCAATCGAAATCCGCTTGAGTAGGATGTCCAACTTACCATGGCATCTTCCTTTGGCTGTTGCAAGAGCTGGGCAAAGTTCTCGTATCCCTCCTGGTCCTGGTATCCGGCCTTCTTCCACTGTGCGATGGTCTCACCGTGGAAAATGAGAATGTGGAAGAAGGTGTCAAGCAGCAGAATGTGAGTGGGCTGGATCGAGGCCGAGTCGAGCAGCACAGGCTGTCCACCTTCCTGGTCAAAGGTGTACGTATCCAGCGTGGGCTGTATCATGATGAGGGAATTGCTCACGTCCTCGTGGTTGAGGACATGTCTGTAGAAAGCAGTTTCGTCGGGTGAGTTGTTGAAGACCTGCAAGAACTGACTCCTCCTCAGGTGGAACATGAACTGCGGGTAAAGAGTAAAGTTCTTCTCGAGCCTGAACGACGACGGATCGTCTTTCCTGTAGTCTGCAAACCTTGAGCAGAGACTGATAAGCATCCTATCGACCCAGCGCAGGACGTCTGGTCCGTCGTCCACTTCCGCCTTGAAGACTGCGATCCGCGACATGAGCACTGCGGCAGCCTCCTGGTCAAAAGACTGTGCAATGGCCGGGTCTCCAGCGGGACCACCTATATTCCGGGCGATGGTTGTGACCCTCAGGTGGAATTGTCCAGATGAGTGCTGGTAATAGGTGAGAAATTGCATCATGCCTTTCTGGGCTGGTTGAGCGTGTGACGGGCCACCCTGTGCAACCTCGAAGTAGATGCCGTAGCTTGATGTTGGGTCGATACCGCACATCTTCCACGAGCACGTGTTGCCAATACCGCACTCCGTCTCACCGACCGAGGTCGATTTCTTGTTCATCGAGACGGCGTGACCAATCAGACCCGTAACCTTGAGCTCCTTGGTGGTCAGGACCTCGAGGATACCGTTGAAACCCATGAGAAGGTTGTCGTCTCCATCCTTTTCGAATACCCTTACGAAAGACTGCTTGAACATGGACGACGTAAAGCTATCGACCAAAATCATGTGACCGCCTGTGGAGTTGCTGAGACCTTTCATCTCCAGAAGACCGACCTGGTCAAGACAGCCGGCAAAGATATCTATTATGTGCCCGTTGTGGGCTGTCCGCTTGGCCAGTGTGTCGTAGAACTGCAAACATCATGTTAGATACCATCTCAGGTCCCCAGACTGAGACGAGAGCCTGGCAAAAGATTGTCACATACCTTGAGAGCCTTCTTGTAGTACTTGATGTTGTCACGATCGATGTCGTGGTGAGACCGCATGGGCTCCCTGAGCTCGGAGCTGACAACCATACCGGGACCCTCGGTGGCCGGACCGGCAGCAAAGAGCATGATGCGACCACCAGAGTTCTGGAAGGAAGACTCGAGAAGACCCACAGCGACGCTCAAGGCCACACCGGTGCAACGCAGCGGTCGCCTATCGTTGGCAACCGGCCATGGGTCCTTCTGAAGCTGCTCCAAGGCCTTGGTGAGCTGGAACTCGCACTGAGAAACGGGCATCAAGAACCTGGAGGCAGGTCCCATAGGCATCGGGCGTCCCGGCCGGGGCTGCATGCCGGGGCGGACGGGCATCTGGCCGAGGCCAAGCATCTCCTGAACTTGCTTCGGCGCATAGTCCTTGCTACCACGGAAGACATACGACTTGGCACACTCGGTGTAGCCAATCTCGTGGACTTGAGTCTGTAGTGTAAATGCGCATTAGCTAGACGAACCATTGACATACCCAGCATAAAAAGTTATGAGCCGAACCCACCATAGTGCCGTAGGTGATGAGGCCAACAAGGGCATTCTCGGGAAGGAGGCTCAAGCTCATGACGAGAGACTCCTTCAGGGCGTTGAGGCTGTCATCCTCCTGGCAGGTATCGACCACGTAGAGAAAGATGGGCGGACTCGGGGCCGGGCGGGACAGGCGGTACTCGATTGTGGTGTTGGACGGGTGCAACTCTGGCGGGATGGCGTTGGCCGTGATGTCCTTGTAATGAGGCGGCAGTGGGTTTCGAGAGAGACAGAATGGGCAGATCCAGAGGCGAGCGCGAACATCGACCTGGCTGTAGCGAGTGTGTATTTGTGGTCAGCCTGTGATTGCCGCTAGGTCTTGTAACATCTCCTATCCATGGTGAGATGCAGAGACATACCAGAATGGGTTGAGGACGGAACGGCATGGCTGCTTGCAGGTGACGGGCTCAAACTGCAGCAGAGGAGTGTCTGGCTTCTCCTTCAAAGGGGTGTAGAGGGCACCGATCGGGACGACAAGGCGAGACGCTTCCTGTAAGACAGTGAACGCTTAGTGATCTGGCCTCGAGTGGCAAGTTGAGGGCACTGGGTCGACGGCGAGCGCGGTCAACCGGGGCGGACGGGACTGACCATGCGCGTGCTCGGAAAGACGTTCCAGCTGAGGCGTACGCCATCGCGATCCTCAACCTCGCTCCACTGCTCCTTCAAATTTTCATAGTCCATGGTGGCGTGCTCTGGTTATAACCGACCTCCAAGAGTCGGTGGAGAATTAGACGGGCTGGCGCGGTAGCGGGCTATAGCTTGCGGTATACACCGGTCTTGAAATGCAAGGGCGTGATGCCCGCGTGATGTTGACCAGAATGACTTGTTTTAATTGTTGATTCAGAGATTTAGGGTGTCATGGTATGTCTACATGCGCGAGATAAACAAGTTTGTAGTTAGGGAGTAGACAGTCCAGAGTTGGATGCTCGTCTAATCTGGAGCTGTTTGCTGGCCCCTCGCCAAAAAGGACACCACACCTCGAGCAAGCAAGCTTCCAAGGCGTCGCACGGCTCGAAGAACGCTGATTGTGGCTAGTTCATCAGTCTAGACTCTGGACCCCGGACCCTGTCAGTGGCTGTGTTGTTGGTGGGGCACAACTTATTTTGAATGAACCTCTATGCGGGGTTAGGGTATAAGTTTTTATTCTTAGAAACCTATCAAGCATTTGGAGTCTTTCTTAGCTCACCTAGTCTAGTACTCCAGGTCAAGCTGGACTACAGTATCAGTGAGAGATAGGTGCTCTGGCGGATGGAATTATGCCATGACAGACGTGATCAGCAGTTTTTGTTGTTGTTGGACAATTCACTTGCATCTATTGCTTGCTCACTCATATACCTAATTTTATTTTTCAATATAGGACAGCTCAGATATTCCACGCTTAATCCCATACATTTGTTTTGTCCTGAGACTTGACGATTCGTCAAATCCAGGTCTCCACTCCCAGCCTATCTTTGATCTATTGTTCAGCTGAGTCACAAGTGTGCCTTACCAAAAAAAAAAGACCATCTACATCCTTACAGTCTTTGGTATGACGACAATAAGCAACAGCTTTGAGACTTGGTTCTGTTACTATTCTTCTAGTGATATTATTTCCATTCAAACTTGAAGAAACCCATCGGCAGATAAACACTCCTCGTCAAATTCTCATTACGCCACCAGCATCATGGCTGCTTCCGTACCGCGAAAAACAGTAAACTTCATCACCGGCAACCAAAACAAGTTGGCCGAGGTCAAGGCCATTCTGGAACCTGCAATCGAAGTTCAGAGCCAAAAGCTCGACCTGATCGAAGTACAGGGCACTCTCGAGGAGGTGACGCTCGACAAGGTCCGCAGGGCCGCCGAGCAGGTCGAAGGGCCCGTCCTCGTCGAGGACACATGCCTATGCTTCAACGCGCTCAAGGGTCTTCCGGGTCCCTATATGTGAGTGAACATGTATCGAGACAGTCCGCAACAATCCCTGTCTACTGACGTGTTGCCGTCTGTGTTTTCTCCCATGGCGCGCATACCTCAGTAAATGGTTTATGCAGTCGATCGGCCATGATGGCCTCAACAACCTTCTGGCGGCCTATGAGGACAAGTCAGCCCAGGCGGTCTGTACATTCGGCTACTCAGCAGGTCCAGGGAGCGAGCCTATTTTGTTCCAAGGAATCACCGAGGTAAATAAGTCTTTACTGCAGTTTTCTTCACGTTTCTTCCACACCAACCCAGCTAATCATATGTTTGAATCGCAGGGCAAGATCGTTCCCCCACGAGGGCCTCCATATTTTGGTAAGCACGTTTTGCAGCTCATCTAGGACTGTTAACAATAAACCAGCTCTATGATCTGACACCGGGCTTGTTAAAACTCTAGGCTGGGATGCCATCTTCGAGTATGAAGGCGAAACGTAAGTTGCGCACACATGGGATGTACATTCGGATAATGTTAATACTAACCAACAAACAACAGGTATGCCGAGATGGACAAGGTAAAGAAGAACAAGATATCACACAGAGGCAAGGCTCTGGAGAAGCTTCAGGCATGGTTCGCTCAGCAGGAGAACTAATGTCCAAGTCAACACAACTCTACTTTCTACTTGATCAAGCATGAGGCTGTAAAGACAAGATTTTGTCAATTCATCATGTGGTATTTCAACCCTCACCCTCCATAACGCCTTCGCTATCTCACGCTGTTACTCGTGATCCACCTGTAATGATGCAAGAGTGGGACACCAAAGTTTTGGCTTCCCCGGGGACAAACAAGACAACAAGCCATTAAAATGCACAATGGATGCCTGATATATGGTGATCCGAACCGCTTCATAAAGAAATTTCAACCTTGGACTCCCGGCTAGATGCCAAAATAAACGAAGAAGAAATGATGCGTCGTAAAGATATAGTACAAAGTTCAGCCTCGACCTCGATCTTATTACTCCGGACTTGGGAACCAATCGAAAGGGCACGCAGACTATGCGGGCTGTGGTGGTTTTAGTTTTAGGAGCTCAAACTCGCGATATTTCTTCAGGTACTTGTTACCCCGTCGGTATGGCTTCAGAGCCAGATCGGGGAACTTGTACTCAAATTGGCGCCCGACCAGCTTAAGGATGGCACTGGAGTCACGGAACATGGGGTCGAAAACAAGAAGATTGGTGAGACCGGTCTTAAGCTTCTCAAAACCAACGATCGTCATGGAGTGTCCTGCAAAGAGGTTACACTACACTCAGCACTTGTTCATATTTAGCATCAGGAACGGAAGACTTACCTGCATGTTGAAAATATATTGGCGGCATTTTTGTGCGTCGAACCTTGTATTCTGGATTAAAATCGCCAGACTGAAAGTAACGTTCAACTTCCTGCATCAGGCGTGCTTCCGACCTACCGGGCTCTCGGTTCTTGAACCCTTGAGCCTCACAGCTGAATCATCGAGCTAGTTAGTTGAAGCTGTACGCATTAGGAGCAAAGCTTGAAAGTGAATCAGCATAACTCACGGAATCTCGAGACTGCACAAAACAGCCTGCGCTTCGGGTGTACCGATGTACTTGCGAGTACCCTTTACGCCCCCCGTCTCAACCCGACCTTGGGCGTTGATGCCCTTATCCCAGGCATTTTCGATTAGATCCTGTATCCTAAAGACCGAGGGAAGCCCGTCAAAATGTTGATGGCCTGGGAATGAAACAGCATTGATATAAGACACCATCATTTGAATGTTTCGATAGCCACAAAACCCGCCTGCATGGCTGCTGTGTTAGTCATCCAAAGTGACCATAAACCATCGATATCAGCCCCTGAGGCAAATATCCACAATGCCGTAAGGAACTCACCTTCTCTCTTGAGTTTTGAGACGTGCTCTACTTCTGGATGGCACAGATACGCATACTTCGTGGTGCTACTCTGCTCCAGCAGTTGTTCAAGCACCGGCAGTACACCTGCACATGAGCAATGCAAGTCGATTAGTAATGGAAATGCACCGACACAGCAAACGAAAAAAAAAATCCAATCCGTCCTGGGTTATGAGGTTACAGTACCTTCAGCTCTGACCTCCTTCCCCTTGCGCAAATGCGAAACCAGCCAAGCAGGCATGGTCTGCTCATGGGCATATTTTCCCAATTCTGCCTTTCCAAGTCGCTTTTTCTCCTGGACTTGAGCTGGAGTCATCGATGGTGGCGTGGCGGAGCCTACGCCAGGTGCGTGGTTGACTGCCTCGGGTGTAGCCGTGCTGCTGCTGTGCCCACTGGAGCTTCCCGCTTTGCTCTTGCCACGTTCCTGGTGCCTGCGTGATAACGCAGACGATGGGCGCGAAATCAAGCCCATCCAATGTAACAGAGACGACTGCCGGTGGCTTCCGCCACTGTGGCGCTCGTTATTGGTATCCTCAGCCCGCTGACGGTGACGGCTGCCATTATCGCGAGGCTCACGCCGGCTCCGAGGCACGTGATCATCGTTCTGACTCCGTTCTTGCGGCAAGTTCTGTGGCAGGAGAGTCTGGTTCACGGCGGTTGCTTGAACTCCAGCGCTCGATAAAGGACGAGAGCCACCACCTGGCCGGTTAAACGATACGGCGTTCCCATCTTCGGGTCCTTCCTCTTGAGCATGGAGCTCAACGTGGTAGTCCATCTCGTCACCCCGAACAACCTCACCGCAGCCATCAACGGGACACTCGGCGTATTGGATGCCGGCTGCGTCGTCCAGTGCAAACCCGCCGTTTGCGGCCGCAGAGACCGTGCTGCTGTTGTTGCTATCCCTGGCCATGAAGGCAGACTCGCCCTCGGGGTGGACGTGTTCCATATGCTGAAAAAACCATACGTGAGCTTATATATCTTTGACACGAGACGTGCAGGGACGAGAAAACCAAAACTAACAAACGAGAAGAAAATAAGAAAATAGAAAAAAAAATAAGGCTCAGAAGAAGGGACGGTAGGGATTTACAAGAAGTACACCATATTCGTTAGCCTCGTAGCCGCAAAACGGGCAACTCGCCCGTGGGTGTTCAGGGCGCGTCATGGCGGTAAAGACAGTGCTTTGTGCTGCGCCTGCACGCCTGCAGTGGTCCTCATGCGACGATTCAGTTCAGTTGCATCTGTGCCCATGCAACCAACCCCTAATCGCTTCGAATGTGTAGGCAGGTTTCAGATGCCCGCCGTAAATCGCTCCACCACGTGGGGGGAAGCCTTCTGCTTTGTAATTTCACCCGCAATGTTCGGATCGTCGACGAAGCTGTGAGCCGCCGGGATGGGCCCGCCCATTAGACACAAGGCCGATCGGTCAAAAGTTGGTGGGTTTTAATGCGCTCGCTCAGACGACAAACACAAAGACGGTCTATCGACTACATGCAGGTATGTAGGCACTGTATACCCACGCGACAGCGTGCTGCTATGAAGAACCTTTTAATCAAATTTATTCAAAAGAACAGCAATGGAATTGAAAGAAAAGAATGTAATTTTTTTCCCCCGTGGTCAATGAAGCAGCGTCAAAACCCAGGCGCCGCGGCTGATCAGACCACCGAGGTGACTGTGGAGACCTCGGAAAGCCACTGCTTCAGTGAATGAGTACTGCGCCCTAGAGATGATGAGTGGTCACTTCGGACGACCAGCATGCACCACCTTCAGTTAGCTGACACTCGGATGAATGGCGTAAGGCAAGTACTCTGTAGTAAGGTTGGTTCCAGAAGCCGAGAAATCATTATAAAAATATTTAAAAAAAATCTAAACTAAGGTACTAACTGCTCTCTTTTAGGATCCTGGGTCAGGCAGGTAAAATGCTCAGGACCAACAAATGATTGGGCTGCAGGTAAATCTCGTCGGAATTGACGATACAGTAAAGCCAGGCACGACCTGAAGGAAGCAATTGACAAGGATGTGGCGGCCATTCCGAGGAAGGGAAGGCCATACTGAAAATGTGAGTGTAAGCAACCACTAAACAAGACTTGTGGATTCCCTGACTCTGCTGATGGGTGTCAAATCTCGTTCAGGGCATTCCAATTCCACAATGCTCCCTTCAATCGCGCTGTCCGAATTATCCAAACAAACATTTCAAATTTTTACCTAACAAAACAATCTTCACTCGCCCACTGGATTGGCTGCAATGTAAAACTATAGGTAGGTACCTTAGATGAGGACAAACCGCCTTGCATGCTAC
The DNA here is from genome assembly GCA_031306095.1 of Pyricularia sp. CD86. Lineage (NCBI taxonomy): Eukaryota > Fungi > Ascomycota > Sordariomycetes > Magnaporthales > Pyriculariaceae > Pyricularia > Pyricularia sp. CD86. The sequence continues at coordinate 6,657 of JAVHJQ010001935.1, read as the reverse complement.
TCATGATTCCTAGCTTCACTACCAAGACTAGGTACGTAGTGTTTTCTTGAAATTGGGGAATCCTGCCTGGAGACCTAGGCCAAAAGCTGCCTAAAGCAAGATCTCGGTCCGATACGGCGGCCACCTCACTCTATTAGTCGATCTAGAACTAGTTCTGGTGTTTGTGATAGGGCCTCAAGCTATCAGTTACATTCAAGTGAGCAAGTCCTGCTTTTCTTTAAGAAACCCCCCATGGTTTCGCTCAATATTATCTCAAGCAATCCCTGGTGATTCTTTTACGCAACCCAGTTTGCTTAAACTTTAGTCTCGCTCAACTTCTCTGCAACTTGCGAGACTGCACCAGTGGCGGCGGTGGCGGCATCCGCCACCTTTTGCTTCGCAGCGCCAGCAGCACCCGCAGGGCCCTTCTGGGTCTTGCTGGCTGCTTTGGCCTCCTTGAGAGCCTTGGCCTGTGCAGCGATGTCCTTGGGAAGCTCCTTGGTGAATGGGATGAACTCAGGTGCTCCTGGGAGGTATTTGCGCAGAGGCTCAGGTACTTTGAAACCCTAGATGTCAAGTAAATATCAGCATGCCAAGCTCGCTAATCGACTCCAGGTCCGCAGGGCTGTCTTACATCTTCGGTTTGGTAATTCTCGAGAAGAGCACACATGGTTCTTGAAGTGGCTGTGAGCGTGGAGTTCAGGCAGTGGACGTATTCCTTCTTGGTCTGTTGAAGAGGATTAGTACGCTGATCTATGGTCCATTTCCAAGTGATAGAAGGGATAAGGTTGTGCATACAGAAGTCTGCGTTTTTGTGCCGAATCGGATCTCAAGTGATCTTGACTGGTAGTCGGTCTGTTACCAGCATCGTTAGCAGGCTCTCCATCGAACACAAGTCTGGGGTAACATACGCAGTTGGAGCAAGACACAAGCTCCTTGTACTCTCCCTGGAATGGGAACCACGCTGCGAAACGTTAGCATCATGGCTGGTTTTCACTTTTCCACCCCTCGAGCAGCTATAACTCACCTTCTAGATCAAACTTCTTTGCAGCCGCATTGTTCAATGCGCCCGAGACAATAGCAACAATACGGCTTTTGGATCTGTCAGTTTCGAATACTCTGTTGACATCTCAGGGATCGAGCCAATGCTTACTATGGCAAGCCAAGTGCCTTGTAAAATTCTTCGGAGTTGGCAATCATCTCGTCAAACATCTCCCAAGACTTCTCCGGCTCGGCTGTATATAGGTCAGCATTAATTCCAAGTGCAGCCAGAATAGGATAGCCATACTAATGCAGAACTGCTCAACCTTCCTACAATCGTCCAGTACTTAATTAGTAAACAGCCTCCACTAAGTCCACCGGTAACAAGTCCAACTTACTCAAACTGGTGAACACGGAATGTTCCCCAGACATCCCTGCCGTGGCCACCGGCCTCTTTCCTGAAACATGTGCTGTATCCGGCATATCTCAAGGGCAGGTCTTGCGGCAGCAACCACTCATTTGCGTGATACACGGAGATGGGCTGCTCTGAAGTGGCAATGAGGTACTTGTCCGCCTCGCCGTCAACAACCTTGTACAGCTCCTCGTCGAACTGTTCCAGCTGGGCAGTCTTGGACATTTGATCTTTGAGCAGGAAGAATGGCGGCTGCAACGGCGTAAAGTTCTTGCTGCTAAGGAACTCGAGACCAAAGTTGATGATGGCCTGGTTGAGGAATACACCCCACTGCCTGAGGAAATAACCCCGGTGTCCGACCGCCTTGATGCCCCGATCCGGGTCGTAGCCGTCCAGTCGGGTGAGAACCTCGTGGTGGCTGAGGCACTCGCGCTTCTCTACAGTCAAGCCCTCGGGGCAGTACGTCCTGATGATCTCGTTGTTGTCCTCATTGTCGCTGACCGGGACGGAGTCGTGGACGATGTTGCCGATTGTGGTGAGCTTCTTGTCGAGGAGCTTCTGCTTCTCGGCTGCCGAGTCGATCAGCTCCTTCTTGGCCTTTTCAAGAGCAATTTTCTCTTGGAGGAACTCGCTGGCGTCCTCTTTTGCCTTCTTCTTCGCTCCAATCTTTTTCTGGACGTCGTTGATTTGCGCGTTCATCTGCGTGGCCGCGTATTGTGCTGTATTCGTGGGAAGCGTCCTCGTTATTAGTCTTATGATCCTCTCATCTTCTTACTAGGTTCCCCTCCTCTAGTCGCTCTTCCTACTCACTCCTCCTGTGGTCATCCCACATGGCGATGATCTCGTCAACGACCTCAACCGGGGCATGGCGGCGGCGCTGCGACTCCCTGATCTTCTCAGGATTGCCGCCCCGCTCCGTGATGAAATCGGTAACGTCGAGAACCATGGTGCCAATGTCCAAATTTCCCGTATGGTTACTGGTTGGTTTTTTTTGGTATTCTGGTCCAAGGTAGCCTCACAAGTAAAGGTGGTCCAGGACTGGAGAGGATAAGGTGGGGTTTACAAGTAGCGCAAAAGAGTCAATTCAAATTATTGGCGGGGTAAATCGACAAGGCGCGTCGCGCATTAAGGGGTCGTGTCACCGGCAGCTCAGAAGCTTTTGATGACACATGAATTTCACCAAAGACTCAGTAAGGCAATATCAGATGTCCACAAACTATAAAAGATAACTGAAGGAACCGACAAAAGCAATAGTGATGTGATCACTTGGGGTAAGCCTGCTGGCAAAGTATACGCAAGATACCTTAATACATTAGTACAGGGTAGGTGCCCAGGCTGTCATGCGGATCTTGAAATACGGTCGGTCGCTGAGACGGCCAAAACAAACTCAGAAAAGTCAAAAGACAAGATCCCAGCCGCTGATGATAAATTGCAAGCTGTCACATCTATAACCCAAGACCTCAGCCTTGATAAATGAAATTCACGCTTTCTCTGGAACATAATCCTAGGGAAACTGCCCACTCCCTATCCCCTCTTGTAGCTTGTCGCTGGCCTGGTAATAAAAGCACGGCAGATCATGCCTGCAGCATCAGTAGCGGTTGAGGAAGCAGAAACCCGAACTGCCTGTCTGCCGTCCTTGTGGTAACCAGTCCTTCATTCTCCGTTGATCAGTTCAACAATATCTCCCACCTCGTCCTGTGCAATGACCGCTATCGCCGCTGGACCGTGCAACAGCAAACCTGTTAAAAAGAGAAAAAAAAAAGCTGAAGCAATGACTCCGCGGATCCCGCAGAAACACCTAATCCCAAAAATTGATTCTCCAAGAAGCGTATCCATTACGATGACGAAGCGGCATGCCTCCTTCGCTTAGGCTTATTGGACTACCACCATCTTAGTGGTTCCCCCAACATTAAGCCCGCAGTTGCTCTTCATTCGGGTATATAAGTGCAATCAAAAATCTGGCCTGAGCACCGCCACTTCACATGACGGCGCACTTGCCCCCATTAGTAGCCTCTCCACCATTGGGGGCGCCCTCGATTCGCGCAATCATGAGCTCAAAGGCCTGGGCCACGTTCTCGTCATATCGGGCGCTCGCCTCTGTGTACCCACACTTGAGCTCATTTGCGAGCGCCTGGCCATCCTGCGGCGTCACTTGTCTTTGCTCTGGTCGAAGATCGCTCTTATTGCCCACGATGACGATCGGAACGTCACCCTCGGCCACTCCCTAACCGCCGAAAAAGTAACCAGTCAGTCAGACCCGTAATCCCGGAGCTTCGGCTATGTTGTTACTGACCAAATGGTGGATGATCTTGTCACGGATCGTCCGCACCATCTCGAACGACGTCAGCGACCCAACTGAGTATACAATTATGTAGCCGTGAATCCCGACAAAGTGCTTCGAGTTGAGAATACTGTATTCATCCTGTCCTGCCGTGTCCACAATCTCGGTCGAATAAATCTGGTTCTTGTACGTGATCTCTTTGCTAAACGTGTTCTCGATAGTCGGGTAATAACTTTCGACAAAATGCCCGTCTACAAACCGGACCGCCAGCGAAGATTTGCCTATGGTGGACGGGCGGTCGCACTCGAGGTCAGAAAGATGAAAACTCGGGCATGCTGTTGCTGGATCGCGCGAATGGGGACGAGAGAATACGGTTCAAGCTACCACATGTGATAGCTCCTTTCCCCCATCTTCATCAGCAGTCCTGTCTTTGGACTGCCGCAGACACTGTTGCTTCTGTGTAAGGACCACGAAGGGTCTACCGTGCCGTGTTTATTTAAGCCGGATCGGCAGGAAGACTTACCGACCGAGCGACTCCCAACAATCGCAATCTTGCGCTGCTTGGTGATTGCCATCCTGAAATTAAATGACGGCTAGCGTGGGGGGGTATCTTTGGTGAGAGGATGGCAGTTCTTTGGGCGAGCCGTGGGGTAAGTCGACGTCAATACCCCTTAAGAGACTTAATAAAGTTGCGAAAGAGGTCTGGGCGTTCGGAACGAGCGTGTCTGCTTAGATACCTAGGTACCTAGGTAGATAAGACGGCAGGCGGGAAACAGACAAAGACTCCTAAAAGGGGGTTTCAGCAAATGAAAGAATACTGACAAGAGAACGAGAAAAGAAAACTACAGTAGTAGGAATTAATCACGTCAGTGTCTTGAACACAGCCAAATGGCAAATGGGAAAAAAAAATGTATTTAAAGGCCGATTTAGCCTGAAGCATGGAGCCATACCCACCACACGCAGCTTCCCGTCGGCAGCTCCAAGCAACGACTGGCTTTTACTAAGTACCTAAGTATTACTACCGTCCCAAGGTGGGGGTCCCGCTCAATTGTCAAGCGATCCTCCCCCTGTTTCGGCCGGGCTTTTTTTCCAGTAAACGCTGCACGACAACGGGCCAAAAAAATGTGACGCTGACTTCACCAAATGTGGACTGCGGCTCTTGGGACAAGGAATAGAACTGGCCTAGGCGCAGCGCATGCAAGCCATGCTCCCCATACAGTTGACAGTTGACCCATTTGGTCCTGGATGCGCGGCTTGATTGGTGGCGGAAGTGTCATCACCAGGCTTCTTAAACGTAATTCGTTGGTCACCGCACTTGGTAGAATGTGCCAGTAGCTGAAGGTACTTACACCATTTTTTTTTCTGGGCCGTTGTCATGGTATTTTAAGCATGTGACAGTGCTGGCATGTGGGTTGTTGGCTTGCGTTAACAACGTGGTAGAGAGGGGTTCTGGGCTTGCTTTTACTATGGTAGGTCTAGTCTGCGTCTGTTTGAAACGTTTAGATTAGTTAAATAATTAATTACGTCTCGATTCCATCTCATGGCTGCCCTTGTTGGGACATCTACCCCATCCATATCCGGCCCTTAAATGATGAATTAAGCCTTGAACTATTGGAAAGAACCTTTGTTATATATGGTTTAGTAGTGTTACCAGCCTCAAATCCTCACTTTTTTCATGCATGTTTTCATTCGTTCACATAGGGAGACCTGAACAATCAGTTACACGGATAATATTAATATGGTACAGGATCATGAAGTTGGAAATGGAGGACGGAATATCATGGGCGATTTCATATTCAATTGAGGAACGCCAAGTCTATTGCTTTCAGTGTGTTTCGTAATCAAGAGTCGTCACACACGCCAGCCCGTATATACATACAAACCCAACTCCAAACAACCAACCATGCCGACAAGCTGCTCATCTGGCCACACTGCAAGAGTCCCTTCTGGGACACCTGTGCCTGTGCCACGACAACTAGATGCAATATGAGCTAAATGCCCTCCAGTTCATCAATTAGAATGCGCAGGCGCTCAATCTGAGAGAGTGCGTTGGGGTCCCCCTCAACGCCAAATTTCGTATGTGTAGTCTCGAGATGTTTGGCAAATTCCTGTATCGCGCTAGTCAGAGGTCTGATAGTCTTGCTCGAATTCAGCGCCTCGAATCTCTTCCGTGTAGGCCTGTGTCGGCATAGACACCCTAGCAAAACAGCAAGATATCCAAAGGCAACGTTGAGCGAGGCCTTCTCCTCCGAATCAGCCTGCACAAAATCTCGTTAGCGCATATTCTAATAACTCCGAGAACTCAGCGGATCACTTGCCTCTTGCGTTCTCGAACTATAGCTATGGAAGAAGCTGATAAGTTGGTCAAATGGCTCAAAATCCTTCAACGTCGTACCGGCAAGCTCATAGTGCTCCGATAAGTTGATCATAAGGCCCAAGAGAATAGTCAACGTATCGATAACGGGTTTGGCAAAAGTGTTGTTCGTTATCGACTGCAAGACCGAGTCGAACATTGTATGTGCCGCCTGCGCCAAGTTGCGAAGAAGTCCCTTCTCCAGCAATATGGTCTGCCCTGTCTGGTTGCCATTGGACGTGTTTAGCGTCAACTGAAGAATAAGTATCTCCAGGTCTCCCAGTTGAGCTATCCTCTGGGACAGTGATGTTTCCAGAACGCTGGCAATTGTGGGCAAATGCTTCACGTTCCACGCCCCGGCGGACTCCGATTGCATAACTTCGGGTGAGTATGCCACCAATATGGAAAGAACGAGAAACATATCCATAGGCTCAGCTTGCCCAGGCGAATCCCAGCTGAGCGCCTCGCGGCGCTCGGCAGGCGCTGCCAGGATCTCAAAGAGTTGAGCGGTCAGATCTGCCGTCAATAGCTCTTCCACCGGCGTCTGTTGTTGCATTTGATGCATACACATCAATGCCAGCGTCCGAGGTGATAATTGAGAAAGTGATGTTGACGGCTCCCAGATTTTCATCTCTAACAAAGAGTTCTTGA
>JAVHJQ010001931.1:0-14776 GCA_031306095.1 Pyricularia sp. CD86 | reverse complement strand
GGTCATGGCATAACGATGTCTTTAAAAAACTTGGTAGCTGACGCTCGTTTTCTGATTTAGACATACGAACAAGCCGCTGCCGACGCGGCGCCGCCATATTGGGAAACGACAATCATGGCACCTGGGTTCGGAGGTGCCGACGAGGTTTACATCGACGGGATGCCTGTGGGCTCTTTCTTTTCATTCGTCTGGAACGGCATGATCACCATCACCTTTCAACCTCTGATCGGCTTTCTGCTCACGTACCTCCTCCACTCAACCCACGCAGCCAAGAACGGGTCACGGGGTGGACTTGGCATCACTCTGATTCAGTACGGGTTCCAGTTCAAAGCCACAACCGGGGCTGGTGCCGGCTCCATGCACACCAGCGGATCGTCTGAACCCGAAAACTACGCCGAACCTCCTGACCCAAATGCGCACGACTTTGACCCCAACGCTGTTCAACAAGGCGGCGCGGCATCTGGGGGCAGCGACATCAGCGGATCTGACTGGCTGGCGTATGTGCTCATGATTGTTGGCTGGTTCATTCTTATTAGGTCTCTCAGCGACTATATCCGGGCAAGAAGACATGAGCAACTTGTACTGCAGAGTCCTGACAGGGGATTGGGCGTGGCTATTGTTGCCGAGGGGGAGACACCAGATCGAGCCGTCTAGGCAGTTCTCTTTTTAGTTTCTTTTTTAGCCTCTTGAAGCTCGTTATCTTTTCGTTTTCTGTTTTAATTATGGATTGTCTTAGATTCCACTACCTTTGCGACCGGCATACTCTCCTATATACATCCTGACAGGCGGCATTAAGCAGCCGGTTTCTTTTCAGCACATCGATATTCGGAATCCTACCTATTCCGCTCACCTGTCATCTGAGCTGGAACACATGGGGCTGTGTACTTCATGTTTCACTGTCGCTGTAATCCAATGTGATGGAAGGCCGCCATTGCCATGTACAAATTCACATTTCTGGGCTTGTCACTTCTGGACTTGTCACTTCTGTCGTCCCTGTTTTGTTTTCGACTCAGGAATGCATTTATTCTCCTCACCAGCACTACAGTAACTAACTATTATTATGTGGGCTGGATTATTGATTGTAAACACGGCGATGAGATTTGGTACTGCCGCATTAGCCGATCAGGTGATAAAAGGCGACATATAATTCAGATTTTACTGGTTCATGCCCCTATCAACGTGGGGTAAACCATCCGAAGGTAGTACCAGACTTGTACTTACGAAGCTCTCCCTTGCAAGCCCAGTATCAGGTTAAACACAATATCCACGCAGACCATGTGGTCTGGACTCCCCGTCTCATCTTTTTCATCCGCACTGCTCCAGCTACAGATGAAAACTCCGCCTCCAGTATGAGTTGTATTCGTGCGTGGTATTTGTTATTATGTTCAACAGGGTTAGCCCCCCTCGCCGCGGAGCTGTATTCCGTGGTACCGAAGCGCAAACCTGCCGCAAGCCGGTGTAATGTACCGGATCAAGAAGGTTTTTGTGAGATTTCAAGGGAGGGGGAGAAAAAGAGTTTTATTAAAAAAAAAGTGTATTCACTCAATGCTTCCCTTCCTCCCCTATTTCTTCATCTGACCTTGTTGTCTGATAGATTAGAAAGAGAGGGATACAAAAATAAGACAGCTCCGGATATCTGCATCTCCTTCTTTTGATCCATTCGCCAGCTACAGCAACTCAGATAGGCAACTGCACGCCATATCCACCCTATCTTACCTAATCGTTCTCGGCGCCGCGTTCAGCGTGACATCAGGGCCGAGCTAGCAATGATCTCAGGTACATCGACCACTCTGGCCTTGATGGTCTCGTTACTGGCAAGCACGGAAAGTTTCACCAGCGCATTGTCGTGGCCATCCAAACCCGCGCAAACCTATCCATTGCTAGTCCCAGTCAGGCCTAGAGCGACTCTTTTACACGCAGCTGCCCCTGAAAGGACGTTGGATGCTGTGCCGCCGTTGCAGCATCGGCTTCTCGAGCGTCATCAACAGCTGCATCACCACCACAACGGCGCCGCTAGACTAGACCCGGGGGCCGCTCCCATCTCGCCAGCGCAGACCGCAGCGCGCGCCACCACCGCCGTCGCTGCTGGTGCGCAGTGTGCGACGTCGGCACCAGCACGCAGAACTGCCGTCCCAGTCGCCGACCACCTCCACCTTGCCGTCTCAGCTCCGGCTGTCCTCCAAGATGGCTTGGCTCAGCGGAGGGGCCACGAATAAGGCCCTCGTGGAGAACCTATGGAGGAACAAGCTCATCACGACCGAGGCCGTGAAGGAGGCTTTTTTAAAGGTTCAGTGACGACCATTGAAGCGCAAGAAATGAACACATTTACATTCGCCTTGTCAGTATTTTATTCTAACACGCTTCTACCCCGCTATTTTCCATCTGCAAACAGGTCGACCGTGGACACTACTCTCGGCAGATGCCGTATGAGGACTCGCCGCAGCCCATCGGGCACGGCGCCACCATCTCGGCGCCGCACATGCACGCCATGGCGGTCGAGAGCCTGCTCGACTACATCCAGCCGCGGCCCGGCAACCCGGCGCCGCGTGTGCTGGACATTGGGTCCGGGTCCGGCTACCTCACGCACGTGATCGCGGAGCTGGTCGGTCCCAAGGGCACCGTGGTGGGCGTAGAGCACATACCCGCGCTGCGGGACCTCGCCCAGCAGAACACGAGCAAGTCTGACGAGGGCAAGGGGCTGCTTGCGTCAGGACGTCTCAAGTACCGCGTCGGCGACGGGCGCAAGGGCTGGGTCGAGCCGGATGAGGACCTGCGCCAGGAGGAGATGGAGACGGTCGCAGGTAGGGGGAAGGGGTGGGATGCTATACACGTCGGGGCGAGCGCCGTCGAGCTGCACGAGGAGCTGATCAACCAGCTCCGGGCGCCCGGGAGGATGTTTATCCCGGTTGACGACTCGCCCGGGTCGGAGAGGCAGCACATATGGGCGGTGGACAAGGACGAGCACGGGAACGTGAAGCGGCAGAGGACTATTGCGGTGCGGTACGTGCCTCTGAGGGATGCGCCGGGTCAGTGATGCTTTGTCATGATGCATTGATTTGGCATATTTTTTGGAGGGCACTGCAGTTGAATCAACTCGACTGTATTCACGGCTAGAGTTGATACATATGTTTGCCCTTTCAACGATTGCCACATTCCCAGCGAGACCTGTTATGTGTTTTTACAGCCTATCGCCCTTGTCTCGCAGCCATTGCCAGACCATTGATGAGAGTATGGCGAACTCAGTACTTGCAGCACACAAAGTTGTTCCCACCAGGGCAGACGGGGTCTTTTTGTGAAAGGATTTGGGACATCCTAGTCAGTAACGGACAGAAAAGAGTACGTATGCTAGCAACCATAGAAAACAAAAGCAAAATAGAAGAAAGAGGTAAAAAAAAAGCATCAAGAAAAAAAAAAACAAAAACCCACATACCAGGCAACACCGTCCCGAAGCTCGAGCTCGCGCAAAAGTCCTTCCACTGGCAGACGGTCGAGCTGCCCTTGCAGTTGTCCACGAAGCAGCCCCAGATGTCGTTGCCGTCCGAGGGACAAGGCCAGTTGCCGGCGCTGCCCTGCTCCGCCCGCCCTCCGTACGTGTTGCGGCACGTGTTCTTGTTCAGGCAGATGCAGTTGGCCCCGTATTGGCTGGCGCAGCGGCCTCCGACGGCGGCGAGCACGGGCGCGGCTGCGCTGGCGAGGATGATGGTGAGGGTGGCTGCCTTCATTTTTCTTTGGGGAGGGGGCGACGGAGTGAGATAGTGGATGAGAGAAGGTGGTTGTCTGCTTGGAGTGCTGGGGGTTTTGGCTCTGGAGGGATGAAAAGGGGTTAAAGTCGATGCCTGGGGAGACTTGATCTTGGCCTTTTTATGGACGGAGTATAACGTTTTCTCGAATATCTCTCCCTCGTATTGATGGGTCGCTCGCGCTGTGTGAGGACGTGGGATTACGGTTCCATACCCTCAACCCGACAAACCCTGGTATTTTTTTTGCATAACAATCTTGCCTCAGTCGCTTACTCCTTGATAGACGAGACACGAGCACCCTGCATAGCGCATCCGGTTGAGGTTATTTTCGTATCAACACCATAAGACGTGCGTAGTGCAAATATGTCTGTCATGTTGTCTATCCGCCATTAGGAGCACATTGGCGCATTGGGTGCAGTAGCCGGCCCGGAACCGAAGCGTTTCCCTGAACTGTGATCAATATAACCTGGGAAGCTGTACCCAGCAGCTGAATTATGCATAAATTTTGCATGCAACCATTCCTCCAAATGAGGGGAAATCTCGAACAAAAAGCTCGGTCTAGAACATTTCTAGACCATAGCTTAGGGTATGGGAAGGTCAAGACAGATAACGGCCGAGAAAGAAATCAAACTACAGCTCGTCGTGCCAAATCGCATCCACCCGCCTCCTCCCTTTCCCTTGCTTCCTCTCGTCCCTCTGCAACCTCCTCTCGGCCCTGCTAGCCTGCAGGTGCAGGTTCCTCCACGCCTCCCTGTGCCGTCGACCTTGTACCGTCTCCAGCAGCAGGCTGGCCCTGATCTGGAAGAAGATGGTCTTCCTGCCGCCAGGGGCCGGGTCGGGCTGGGTGTGCGTCATGGGCCACGCGATGACGCGGTTGTGCTCGGCGTGCTTGACGTACTTGTCAAGGTCTAGGAATTGCTCTGTTTTGGGTTTTGTGGTATTCGAGTGTCCAAGTCAGCTCAGCTTGTGAGGGCCACAGGCGGATCTAAAATGCGAGTTGAGGTGTAAACATACTCTTACACGCGCTATCGTCAGCTACCCAAAGCGGCAAGATGTCATACAGCGCGCCCGGCGCAAAGATCATGACCTTGTCCTCGGGCGCAGTGGGACGGTCCTCGACGTAGCTAGAACCCTCACCAAACGCCACACGCCTCTGCTTCCCAGCCCTGCCGGGCTTGTCATAGACGCCAAACTGCCACCGCTTGGCCGTGTGGGCGTCGACGCCTTCCTGCTCCACGAAGCGCCTGACCGAGGGCGGGACGTCGCTGTACTCCATGACCAGGACCTGCATGCCGTCGCCGATGAGCTCCTCGCCGTCCCAGCCGCCCGGGTAGACGCGCTGGTGAAGGGCGATGTCCAGCGCGGCGGCCCAGGGCTCGAGGCCGTCCGGGGCCGGCTTGTGCAGGTCCGCCGCCGTCAGCTGCCGCGCCGCAAAGGTCTTGGTCGCCTCGCAGTAGACGTGGAAGCCGCCGGGGATGTCGCGGTCCAGATCCTTGGGGTTCGCGTGAGGGTTCTCGGCCTTGAGTTCCAGGTCGAGGAAGGGCCGCGTCCAGCGGAACGTGGAGAGCGTGCGGTGGGTAGGATGTTTGCGGTCGAGGTGATCCCAGGCCAGGGCCGGCGATGACATGTGGAGTAAGACAAGTACAAGCACTGGCCCGAGGGCTTGGGGAATTAGGCGTGATAACATTGTGGGATTGCAATGGGCATATGAATTTGGGCTTTGACGCGTTGCCGATAGTATACAAACCACCAGATTTACACAGTCAACCGTGAAGGAAAACAAGGTGTGTGGTGTAGCTACCTAACTGGTTTGGTAGGCACATAGTCTAGCACTCATCTCGTCGCGCTGTTCGACAGAAAAGCTGTCCTTTCCAGCACAAATTGCAGGACGAACCAAGATGTTCCGAAATCCAGCTTTGAAAGTGACAAGCTCCGTAACAGGCTAATGTCCAAAGAGAGACTTCACGGCGGATGAGGTTCCGAACGCCAAGCCGACAGTTGCATTTGTTGCATTTATACAGGTTTCAGTTTCGGAACTGGGGGGAACAAAAGAAAGTACCCAGGCTGGTCTCACTGGAGGTCAGGAGTCCTATAATTCATGTTAAGATATTGAATGCCATAGATCAATCTACTCGTATTGGCCTCGGCCGGTCGGTGATTTGATCTCGCAAGTGCTGTCCTTCTATGCCATCAATTTGCGCAGATATCAAGCTTGCTGCGAATGAACCCTATACAACAGGTCGAAATCTTCCAATTACGAAGAGTTTGTTGATTCTGTTGAAGAAACTTGTATCGAATCTTGGGGTGCTGTGACGTTTGAAACAATGAAAGGCGCTACATTGTTTACATGCTCAAAAGGAGAAAATCGAGGGACGAAAGTCCAAGTCGAAATCAAATGTCAACTGGATTGAGACCGGATCGCTGGCCGAAATCGGGGAATGCCCCGCCAATCCCCAATGCGCTCCAGGGTACCTACAGGCAGTAGCAGTGAGCGTTCAGTGCAAGTGAAACCAGAAACAACTCACAACAATAAAACTTGCATAGGCTGTGAGGGTGCTGCTGGCCAAGAATTTCATCTAGAAATTTAATACTTGCCTCATAATAATCAAAACCATGGCGATCCAAAAAGTTGTCCTTGTCGGCGCAAATGGCGACCTCGGAGGTGCCGTCCTGCGCGGACTGGTCGATTCCGGCAGCTTTCAAGTCACAGTGCTCAAGCGCCAGAGCAGCAGCAGCAGCAACGAAAAGCTCCCGCCGTCCGTCCAGTTGCTTACAGTCCCGGACGCATGGACCGAGCCCGACCTGACAGCCACCCTACGAAGCGCCGGCGCCGACGCCGTCGTGGCCTGCTTCGCACTAAGGGAGGACCCTCCGCGTGCGCACCTGGCCCTGGCCTCTGCCGCCGCCGCAGCGGGCGTGAAGCGCTACATCCCCGCGGATTTCGGCAGCGTCGACTCGCGAGCGCCCCGGGCCCGCGAGCTGGTCCCGCTGTTTGGCAAAAAGGCGGCCGTCCGGGCGCTCCTGGACAGCCTGGCCGAGTCGACGCCCACCTTCTCGTGGACGAGCATCGTGTGCGGCCACTTTTTCGACTGGGGCCTGCGCGAGAACTTTTTGCACGTGGACCTGAAGGCGCGGACGCACGATATCCTGGACCAGGGCGAGCAGAGGAGTTCGCTGTCGACGTTGGCGCAGGTCGGGAGGGCCGTCGTGGCGATCCTGAACAAGACGGACGAGACTAGGAACCGCACCGTGTTTATCCAGAGCTTCTGCGTGAGCCAGAATGACGTCCAGGCTGCTTTGGAAAAGGCGACGGGCACCACGGCCGGGGACGGAGAGGGTCAATGGAAGAAGACGTATATCCCGGCCGAACAGTTCATTGCCGAGAAGGTGGTTCTGCGCGACGCGGGCGACAAGCAGGCCATTGAGGATCTAGTGTTTGCGTTGGGCGTCATCGATGGCGACTGGGAGAAGAAAGACGAGTTTGCAATGGATCTGCTTGGTCTGTAGCCTGAGGACCTGGACAAAGTTGTGAAGGACGTCGTGGACGAAGTTGAAAAGCAGCGCGGCCAATAGCGCATCGCGTCAGTCAGGGTTTGCTCTGGCAATTCTCTTAGAGTGTTGCACTCAGAGGTAGATACAATCCAAGGTCCGCTCAGGTTCTCCCTCTGAGAATCTCTGGTTGATTTATCAGAGAGGTATTGGGTGGTGTAAATAATCACAAGGTCAGTCACAAGATTGGACTCGGTTCTGTTCCCGCTCTGACTTTCGGGAAATATGAAATAGATATCTCGGTAGACAATTAACTCATTTAGAGTCTGCATAACCGATGGCTATACCCAACGGCTATTAGCCAGATTTGGAAGACATATTACAAACAAGGGAAAAGAAACCTCACACATGTCGCTTCATCCGAATACCATATAGCAATAGGCTCAAATCTCCAAGGGCATCGGCATCCCTACCGAGGGCTGAAATGTACTATTTCCCGGAAAAGACTGGCCGCGTCGTTCACATCACGAGATATATTGGTGGTTTGGTGTCGCAGTCAGTTTTCAGCTCCTGTCAAAAAACCGGCTCGGCTCAGCCAAACGGAGATTTCCACATTGTCCGACCCTCGTATTTCCAGGCGAGTAGAGGTCACACGACTGGGACCGCCCAGTATAACCGTTGTCTGTCTCCGATGTTTTTGTCAAGCCGGGGAGAGGGGATCAGCCAGAGGACATCATAAACTTGCTTAAGATCAAGTCGTCAACAAATCACCTCGGCATCATGCTTTCCACAATCTGGCTATGTCTGGCGTGGTCCCTGGGGTAAGCGCAATCGCCATATTGGGGATGTACCCACCGATGCAGATGTATATACCTATATACTACATACACACTTAAAACCAATAGGGCTGACAGACAACACTCTTCCCCACCAGCAGCGCAACAGCTCAAACCCTCATAACAAGCACCATAACACACCGGGCGCCCACCCACTCCACCAACACCGAATGCCCGACCGTAACCCGCACCGCGACGGTATGCCGGCATTGCGCAACGCCCGAGTGCGCCGTTCTCTCTTCCATGACGCGCCGCTGCGACTGCCCCTGGCCGCCCGCCAGCGTGACAGTCGCGTGGCCGTGCGGCGCCGACGGCAAGTGCGCCGGCATCAAGGGGCTGGGCTGCACCACCTCGTACAGGTGGGCGCGTCCGACGTCGGTGTGTCCGGCCAACCTGGACCCGCCCAACAAGCCGCGGCCGAAGCCGGTGCGGCCTGACGATGGCGCGGGCTGCACTGCTCCGCCAGAACCGACCGTCACCTCGCCACCGACGACTACCACGCAGCCTACGGTGACGCCGGCTTCGTGCTCGACTCTGGTCACGGCGGAGGAGTATCCGCAGTCTTGCAGCTGCGTGTCGGACTTTTGCATCCGGGATAGTGAGTGGGACCGTTGACCCTGGGAAGGAGTGAAAAGACGGGGGAAAGGGGTAAGGCTCAGCTGCTAATTACAACTGACAACACGACTCTTTGTGGTTCAGATCTCGTGACTCTGCCGTGTGGTTGCTCCAGACTGAACATCGCAACTGCAACCAGGACCCTCGCCTGTCCTACCAGCTCAAGCTGCACACGGTGCTTCACAGGCTTTCCGTTCACAGAGACCCAGCCGTGTAGCAGGGGCTAACCGTCAGCAACGTGGAACTAGTAAGCAAGGCTAGTGATTTAACCTCTGTGGACAACTGAGTACCTTATATGACTAGCTTGCAAGTGGGTTATTTCCCACTCATATTTGACAGGTTTCAGTTGTTTACTTAGGGAAGATGGCTACTTGCGGGTCTTTCATGTGTGTTATATATGTGGTCCCTCTAGTTCGATACTTCTTTTCGGATATTTGTAATCGCTTCACCCAAGTACGGCGGGTGATCGATCTTCAAATCTCTTTCAACGTCCAATGTCGCAGTATTAAGGCTGTCCTGCCTTCGGTTTTCGCCACGTAGATATATCAGTAATCAAAAGCGGCTCAGAGACTATTCTATAATTGTTGGAAATCAACGTAGGATATATACAGAGTTGCAGGTTCTTCTCTAAACAGCCAAAGAATTACGAAGAGTCACGGACCGCCCTAACCATGAGGAATCTCGGATACCCAGGTTGTGGTGAATGCGCCTGGGGGCAGGTATGCCAGAGAATAAAACACCTCAAACAGGATGAACAGTCGAGCCACCAGATAGATAGCCATGGGAGTAAAAAAGAAAAATAACTTTTCCAACTTGGAATGCAAAAAATCCTGGCCAAACTTGATCTTGGCCCCGGCGAAGATGACTGCCTCTCTACTGACCATGAAGATCAGAGGAACAACGGTTGTGATGATAGAGCATATGTGCCACAGCTTCTTTTCCGTTTCTGTAGGGAATGCAAAGTTCCACCCGACCAAATGGATAGCTCCAAAGACAAAAGTAGACATCGCGGCAGACCAAAGGGTGTGTTGATAACCATGCATGATATTTCTAGCTGACAATTGATGATGCACAGAGTGGTTCGGAATCCACATCGACTCGCGCTGCCAAAATGCAGTCCGCGGGCCAAGCGCGGCTATTCGGACTATATCAGATACCTGTTGGGGGTGGCGGGCTGCAGGTAAAGTGATTGTGTACGAAACGTTGCTTGGCTTCCCCAGAAGAAAATAGTAGGTGATGATGGTGCATACAGCGAATGCAAGAACCATGACCTCGAGGAGCGTGGTTGAGAGTTGGAGATGGAGTCGCAGGGAAATCTGGAGAATGAACCAGCTGATCTGGATCAGCGCAATAAGCTTGAGGAACAAGTCCTGTTTATTGCGGTCAGCTAGATCATCGGGAGCCAACAAGGGGAGTCGGTTGATAATACCAAGCTTGCGGGCCTCCAGCAGCTGATTGGCATCCAAGACCCAAAGGTTGCCTCGGAGAAAACGGAAATTGGCAGGGCACCAAAATTGGAGCCTGAGGAAATCATCTCTGTCTTGAAAGTGACTGAGGTTGACCGTGCGGATGGCACAGTCCACCAGTGCGTTATTCTTGACGTCCAGATGCCAACGCAAATCGCCAATTTTGCGCGTCATGCTGGCTGCGTATTCCTCCGCCGCTTCAGAAGAAGTGAGTCTTCTGAGAGATGGGCTGTTCATCTCTGTGTGAATTCTCTTACAGAGAGCCCAGTCACTCTCTATCGGAGTCCAACTCAACCTAGTGTCTAATAGCTGTGCTCGTGTGATGTGGCCATCGGCGGCATCTATGTGCCGCTGAGAATAATCATGGCGAGTATTGGACATTGGGATTGCTTCGGCAGAGCCGGACTGAGCCAGGTCTCGCAGTCCGACTTGATGCACCTCTCGTTGAATTCGAGAGACGGATTCACTTGACAAAGAGTCGAACTTGATGGCAAACCCCCCCATGTTGGCAAAATAGGTGTGCGTCGGACTCCAGGGGACGTCGTCATCTTTGCTCTGCAACTCAAACAGCTCCTCTAGCGCCTTGACTGAGCGAAAGTCGGCCCAAGCTTTCCCGAGCAAGTACTCGGGAGCGATGAGGGTGAGGTGCATCCATTTGAGTTTGATCCAGGTTCTCAAAATGCCTCGTTTAAAGAAGGCCCAGCTGCCAGGTTCGACGGCGGACTGCGGTTGTACATTCAGATGTAGGATAGACCACGTGCAAGAAATGAGCACGAGAAGACAACTCCAAACGATATCCAACGTGCCTCGAGTATCTGGACTGCTTACGAAGGTGACGCCCTCTGGGGGAGTCGTGCAGTTGCTTGAGAAGGCTAGCATTTGTGTGTGAGAGATAAAAGTTGCGAGCCACAATGTTGCCGTTGTCCGACGGGAAGTTTGAAACGCATATAAGCTTTATTGTGAAATATTGCTGTTTGTTGTTTGTCAAACAAGATTGTAGGCAGGTAGTAATTAACGAACTCAAAGGCGGGTCTCTTCATGTCAGCTCGAGTTCTTTATATCCGTCCTGTAAAACAAAAAAATGGGGTAAACCCTGGGGCGATCAGAGCACATAGGCGCCCACTCGTAACCACAATTTTCAAACAATGCGTGGCTATGCTACATCACGAAGATTGGGACAGGTGCATCAAATGCACAGGCTGGCAAATAGGAAAGAAAAGGGGGCTTCTGGTGCCTGTCAAGTGTGGTAGCACAGACAAATGATCTTCAATAGGTTTTCACACGGCAGGAGAACAATAAGGGGCCGAAGAAAGACCCGGTTCGATCTGCAGAGCTATCTTGGTGCATACCTTATATTATTACCTGGTTGACGTCGTCGACCTAGCGGGAAGGGCTGTATCTTCACATTATTATTGGTGCCGGTAGACCGCATACAATTCTCGCTAAAACGCGGAGCGTCTCTCTGCCCAATATAAAATCCCATGATACAGCTTGGTCAAACAATCTGCAAAGCAGTTCTACCAGATCTAGGTAAGCGGGGGCGAACTCTCCATGATTGGGCTCTCTCGTGTGCTTGTTTCCGTTGCTATAGCTGCGAGTGAACAGCTGGTGATGTAGCTGTCACTTGCACAGTATCTTTGAGGTGCGCGTCATGGCCTACGATAATACTTGATGCTGTATATTGATAGACAGCATGGCCTGAATTGTGCGTATCTACTCCCTGTAAAGCTATTACTACTACCCTCCCTATCTGACCGCATCCACAGGCTGGCTATTCTCCCATTAGGCTCAACCTGGGGCTGGACCTAGGGAGAAAAAGATACGAGTAGGCTCCTAAAAAGAGCCTTGTAGGAGAAGCCTTGATCGGCACAAGGAGAACCGCAAGAAACTCCATCAAGCCAATCAAGTATTGAGCTAGCTATTTCCCACAGCCTTGAAGTCAAAATTCCTGCAAAGGCCTCAATTATCAGCGTCTAACCTCAAATGATGGAATGTGTTTGTACCGAAGAGAAAAGAAAGGCATGCCTACCAGTGCACTCCCCTAAGCAAAACTATCACTTGGGTTTATACTTGTCAGAGGTGGGACATTCCTCTTTGCCGCAGTCGTCCTTTTTTGTAAACAATATAGGCGCCCTTATCGTCAAGCTTTGATTCGAACTTGCAGTGGTTCACCGGGTCTGGAAGAATATGTATCTTGGGAGCCATGATGGAGAACAGTTTTGTATGAGATTGTGCTTAAGTTCTAGCAGGGAATATCAGGGGATGGGCTGTTATTTTTTTCCTTTCGACTTTACAACCCAGTGCTATCCCGAGGTAGATTGTTGGGTCATTATATGTTCATGGCCTCTTTACTTGTGTGACGAGTCCATTCGAAAGCGAACAGGTAACAATCCTTCTGCTGGTCACATGAATGCCTTTCAATTTGCATGCAGAATGGGGCAAATAAAGCCATCAAGTCTCTTCGAATATTCCATCTGCCACATGACAGCAGTAAAATGGGGACAATGAAACAATAGAAGGTTGGCACGTAGCACCGGTGTGGCTTTCTTTAGACCAAGGGGTGGTGTACCGAATCCCAGCGATTTGAGCAAAGTACAAGCTAGCAGAGTATAGGGCGAAAACTGTCACCGGTTCAAGAAAGAAATGCCTCAAATACCTGAGCGGTCATATAGAAGTGTCCAGGATTGTAACACCGGTGAGCCGCTAAGAGCCTATCTGATTGGTAGGCATATTTCGGTACACACATACCATAAAAATCAGGGATGTGTGACGGTCCCAGAGAAACAAGCAGTCCCTGACTGGTTCCCCAGGACTGCACCCAAATCACTGCGAAGAGCCAGAGGAAGAATAGGAGTTGACTACTGTCCACAATCTCTATCTATACATGCCAACTAAACTATGCTAAAAACAAGCTCGCAGTCATTATCTCTTGCCATGGATTTGCTTGTGCGTGCACCTCTACCTGTCTTAATTTATAGCCCAAGCACTCAATATTTTCGCACCCTCTCGCCAACCCGTCGCTTCAAAGTCCTCTTCCCACAAACAATACCGTCTAGCCACTTTTTGACGTGATCGATGGGTACAGGTAGGTCGCATCCCTCCTTAGACTCTTCAGTCTGAGAGTCAGAATAGAACCAATTCTGTCTCCTGCCGAGACTAAACTCCATGTTAACAGAAAGTTCATCGCTGCACACGGAGACGTCTTCGCCCGAGGCAAAGTCAGCTTCATCCTTGGAGCCGTCGTGAATCCATTCGTCCTCGTCCGCTTCGGTCTTGCACGGCTCCATCTCAACCCAGCAACACTCGAGGCCCGGTGGCCCGTCGTACCGTAGAACTGGATCATGGGCTAGGCCTTGACGCCGGCGAACCAGTGTGGAAACCCCTTGTTAGTTATTGGCATCAGCTCAGCGTAGCGTCTGGCCACGGATCCCAGCAGCTTCGGCTGGAGGCAAGCAGCGCGACCTGCTCCGTGGTTGAGCGTCTCCATGTCGGACCAGACGGTTGTCACCGACTCTAACCGATTGCTGCACGGGTACGGATGCACGGCGACCTCTTGGACGAAGACGCTCTCGGACGCAGCGCACCATGCCACCTCATGGGGTGCATAATAGTCCCAAGGCACGAGCTCGAAAAAAACGTTCTGGACGTTGCGGAACATGGCCAGCAGGTGCCAAAGACTAATCGTTAAGGGATAACGTTGGACCTGGGTTATGATGCCCAGGTAGTTGTCGGTAACCATGCCCTTGAAAGCCAGGTTGCGGATGCTGAAGTCGAGAACGCGGGGTTTTCCGTCACAGCATTCACGAAGAACTGCCACACGAGCGAGCTGAGCTCGGCCGATAGGAGAGAAAATCGATGGAGGTCCATTTGGACTGAGTGTACGGACAATTGCAGTGGTTGCTGTGCAAGCTTTGATTCTTTTGTGCTATCTGACTACGTTGACAGACTGCATGGACGGAACAAGGTCGAGTTTAAGTACAAAAATATTTCATAAACATTGATAAATCTAGCCGTTTTAACGCAGTAGACTTTCAGTGATGATTTGAATTTAAGTTGGTTAATTGTGTGTAGACTTCAGTCTTGCAGAACGATGCCTATAATAGCCCTGAACTTGGGCTTCTGCGCCTACCAGCACAAGGGCTAGCATGAGCCAATGTAGATTAAAAAAGGAAAGAAAGAAGACGAAGCAATACTGAAACGGCAACTGCTAAGAATCTAAAAAAAGAAACCCAGACAGCATTAACAACCTCGTTCCCGCACGAGTCCCCCTACTCTTGCACAAAACATAACTTTCACATAGTCCACCACTTCTGTAACCTGAGATCCGTAGAAAGCGAAAGACTGGGACGACCTCTGGTGAGCAAGAACCAAAGTTATCATGTGTATCCTGAGAGCTAGAGACTCTGGGTACCAGAGAACTTTCTGCACAAACGTGAGTGAACGCCGCACATGCGGACCATCAACGCCTTATCAAATACACATTCGAGTTGGATTTAAGGCATGACGTCAACTCCACACGTGGCGGCGGCGGCACTGATGATGGTTGTGGGGGCCAGGTTCATTGGTCATTACACAAGCATAAAAGATTAGTAGGTCAAATGCAAATACAGGAGCCTACGCAGAATATCCT
>JAVHJQ010001930.1:0-10996 GCA_031306095.1 Pyricularia sp. CD86 | reverse complement strand
GCTCTATGTAACGCAGTCGATCGTCTCGGCGCTCTTTGAAGTACTCCCAAGACCAGCGTCGATTCCGCTCATGGATTTTTGCGAGCACC
Organism: Pyricularia sp. CD86; assembly: GCA_031306095.1. NCBI lineage: Eukaryota > Fungi > Ascomycota > Sordariomycetes > Magnaporthales > Pyriculariaceae > Pyricularia > Pyricularia sp. CD86. Next base: position 10,907 of record JAVHJQ010001930.1, on the reverse strand, counting down.
GCGTCTCCAGCAAACTTGAACCAAGCCCTGGGATCTTCCTTGGGAGTGACACCTTTTGGCTGATATTTCTTGTACTCTTGGTGTCTAATGAAGTAATGAAACAGATCAACCATCATGAGACCATCTCGGTATTGGTCATCATCAAGGACCAGTCCGATCTCGTCAAATAGTAGATTTGCTTTGAACTTTGGTACCGTTGTCTTGCCCGACTTGTCCAACTCAATTTTTGCTTGTCCGCTGACGGGCTTCAGGATGAACTGATGGTGGGGTTGGTTCTTCTCTTCGTCCTCGGGTATTAGGGCCCTGAACTTGTCTGCAATCTCCTGATGAGTAGGCGCTTCTTCGCCTGGCGTTGTTGCCTCCCGGCCGGTGCCAAGAAGGGTTGCATCTGTGTTCCAGTACACAGCCAACGCCCCCAGGGTTGCGAGCTTATGTGTAGTGCCGGTCGAGTCTGAGATGAAGGCTGGCTGCCACTCGCCATCGGTGCTGACGGCGCTGAATTCCTTGAGCGTCACTCCAAGCGCAAAAGGGTGGCCTGGCGCTGATATGGAGTCCTCGTATCGCACATGGATGTTCTTCACCGTGACCTGGAGATTGTCGACGATCTTGGTGGCAAAGCTCTCCATGAAACTTTGGCTCCGCTTCTGTTCCTCTTGGCTGAGACCCTCTTGCGATCTTTCCTTGAGCAACTCGGCCGAGTCCAGCTTGTCCATCTTGATGCGTTGCCGCCTGCGCTCCTCCTCTTCCTCATTGTATTCGGCCTCCTCTTTTGGTGAGGCAAGGAGGAATACATCCTCAATGTAGACCTTGACGGGGGCTCCCCGCAAGTTGGACCATGGGATAACGAGAGTCAGGTTTCCGAGGTGGCCCTCGACGACGTTTAGGGGCAGCTTAAGCTGATCGAGGGCTTCGCGTCGTAGTTGGAGGTTCTTTAGGTTGACATCGCCAGACCAAATTCCGACTTTGAGCTGGGCGGGATCAAAGTTCTGGACATACATGCCCAGGAAGCGGTTGATCAGGCCTGCCACAAGCCCTTCCAACATGATGGATGAAAGGTGCCGTCACCCGGGCAGGGACACGCTTCGGGCGGCTATTGGTGGTATTCGGAGGGCATAGGTGCACTTATGGCTTTGGTGGTGTGGTGTTGTTTGGTTTTGCGGTTTTGCGCCTATGTCGTGAGCTTTGAAGTTATATTCTCCTAGAAGTTAAGACAGCATGAGAGTAGATTAGTAGCTGGCCTGGCTAGGTGATGGTGTGATGCGCTTTCAGGTTGGGCAGTCATGGACTGTAGACAAGCTGCATTTTCTGTGCTCAGGCCCGGTTTTCGTGGCGCGCGGGGAGTACTGGGAAACAAAGCAGCAGACTGGAGTGGATGACGCTGTTTCCGTGTTGTGTGGCCCGTGCTTTCCCTGGGTGGCTTTCACGGCAGGATTAACAGACGTGGTTGATGCGACGCAACTGCTCTCGAAACTGGGGTTCCTTGGCAGGTTGACAACTATCAAACCGCGGCGTTGGATACGGACGTAGTTGAGTACATAGGTAAGTTTGACAATCGAGGCATCTGGAAGTGTAATGACCAGATTTTCAACTGCCAGTTCCTAGATTTGTTTGCATTTATTCGCAACTCCTCACATTTTGCACATAGATTGATGCCCAGCTTGCCCAGTTCCTCTTTAAAATCTGCCCATCTTTTCATCCAACGGTCTTCTGGGTCTGTTTAAACGCAGATCCGGCTCTCGACTCGGGTAGTGGGGTTGCCAGCCGCTAAACTTCCTTTGACAGGACAGGGATGTTGTCGACGCAGAGCTTTGGCGCGTGGAAAGTCAATAAGTACCCATTGACGTCATGATCGCAGGCGCACAGCTCTGCGCTACCTATGAGCTAAGTAAGCTACGGGAAAAGGTATGCTATTGGATTCCACTCTGGAGGTAAAAATCAAGTTATGGAGATGGGTTTTGCGTGTTACAGAAGCTTGTTGGAAAAATTCCCGAGTCTGCATTGCGTAAAGTGAACGTCGCTATCGCTTCCAGATAGCTCCGCACTGCATTGGTTTAAACCGGGCTGCTGCTGCTCTTTGCGACTGGGCTTGGAGCCTTTTTACATTAGAACTCACCTGTCTAGCAATTGTACATAACTTGTGGTACTCTTTTCATTTGTTCTGCATTTTGGCAAACACGACAACCTCCCAACGATCAGCTCTCCAAACCGATTGTTCTGTATTCTGGGTACATCTTCAGCCCTACCTATCTATCCCTGAAAATGCTGCGAGGAGCCAGGCCGCTATTGTCCTTTTCGACAAGGGCGATTGAGTCTGCAAAAGTCTCCAAGGTTCCAATTGGGCGGAACTTGGCTCTAGAAGTGAGGCCCAGGATCCCCAGTCCTTCTGTTGGTCGTCCTCTAGTCTTCCGAGCGGCCAGGCTGCAATACTCGACAAAGAAGTCGACCGACCCAGAGGAGGAATACGCAAGAAAAGTAGTAGGCGTCGACCCGGAGCACGATCGCAAGGTTGCTCAAGAGAAGCTGCAGCCCAATCCAGATGGAGTGAGCTCCGAGTCGAGCGTGCGCCATGTTCTCGAGCCAAGACGACGGCAAATTGGAAAGGGTGCCGAGGAGGACCAGGACGCGTTGAAGAAGGGCCTTGGCGCAGATATTGTATGCTCGTAGTCCCTCTTATTTTCTTGATCCGGTCATCTGCGCCATAGACTGACACCATTGCGTTCGCCAGGAAACTGTCAAAGACACCTTCAACCTTTCCGGTGTCCCTCCCCTTTCTTACAAGCTCGGTCTTGCTGGTACCCTACCATACCTGGGCACCTCGCTCTCCACTGTGTTCCTTAGTTGGAATCTCAGTACCCAGTGGCCGACCTCGAGTAACCTACTGAACAGCATCATGTTCAGTCATGAGAATGCCGCATACTATTTCCAGCTTCTCGAGCACATCCAGCTAGGCTATGGAGCTGTCATAATTTCATTCCTTGGTGCTATTCACTGGGTAAGTATGCAGCTGCTAAAAACGCTCCGATAAACGTTTGGAGAAAAAAAGAAGAAAAAAAAAGCGACCCTGGATTGGGATTAACAAAGCATGTCGTTAGGGTCTCGAATACGCAGAGAAGGCACCGCATCCCCAGCGCACCAAGTTCCGGTACGGCATGGGCGTCGTGGCACCAATGCTCGCTTGGCCCACGCTCCTACTTCCAGTCGAGTACGCACTTATTGGACAGTTTGCCGCGTTCAGTGCCCTCTACTTTGCCGACGCCAAGGCTGCCACCCGCGGGTGGGCGCCCCCGTGGTACGGCACCTACCGGTTCGTTCTGACCTTTGTGGTCGGGTCGGCCATCTTTGTCAGCTTGCTCTGGCGCGCCAGACTCCTGGATGACGGCGGCAACAAGGGTGCGGCGCAAAACATCAGCGGGATCAAGGAGGGAGACCTCACCCGAGAGATGCCGGAAGCAGAATGGAGGAGATTGGAAGCAGAGGAGAAGGAGAGGTTGAAGAAGGAGAAGGAAGAAGCCGAGAGGAAGAAGAAGGAAGAGGAAAAGAAGAAGAGCCAGGAGAAGAAGGGCAAAGATGGACAAAAGAGCGACTCTAAGGATAAGAAGGATGAGGACAAGAAAGATGACAACGAGGGCAAGAGCAAAGAGTAGGGCAGCGGAATGTGGATGATGAATCCTGATTGTATGCGAGAGATTAGGCTGTTGGTAGCATCGTTCAGTATGTTGGTGGTTGTTGATAATGTAATGACAATTTTGAGAACAAGCTTTTTTTTGTCCGCGAAAAAAAAATTAAACCGGTGCAATAGATAAGACGCATGTCGTGTAATATGCCATATGCCGGCAAGTATCTGAATCCCGCGGGTTCATCTTTTTTTTGTTCTCGGTTACCTGGTTCGGGCTTAGCCCCTTGAGATTCCGGGTTCTGCTTAGCTCGATCCGCCTCCGAGACCCCGGGTACCTAAGCAACCACCATCTATAAGCCATCTTGGCATCGATTTTGGGCCATTTGATCGCACTATACAGTCGCTAAATGCGCGAAGGGTCCAAACCGTTACGAAACCCGTTCCGAGATGTCGTCAATCCCCTCTTTATATAGTGACCTCTATTTTGGGTGTCAAGCTGGATCAAAATGTTGTTGGAATTTGTGACACACTCTCATTGGGAAAACAGCCAGGCGTTGTAGCAATCTTTTTCAACTCTTTATTACCGAGATCACACCAACACGAAACCGAAGTCAAGCCACCCCAGTTCCCTGGCAAGAACCTAGTCGACTTGTCAGCCAGAATAAGCACAATGAAGGTCCTAATCACTGGCGCGACGGGGACGATAGGCAGTGAGATTTTTCGGCAATGCCTCACCCATCCCGACATCACCAGCGTTGTGGCAATAACACGCCGGAGCTTGCCAGAGACTGTATCTAGTAATCCCAAGCTCACCTCTGTCGTCATGAAAGACTTCAAGATATGGCCAAGAGAGATGCTCCAGTCCCACAGTGATGCGGCCGGCATGATCTGGTAAGAAGAGGTCTCCAAGCCCCTTTTTTTACGCCTCCTCTTAACATCTTTCTCAAGCAGTCCTTGCAACGTACAGAAACGTTAACAAAAAACAAACAAAAAAAACAGGGCGCTTGGTGGCTCAGAAGGTAACGCCACCGTCAATCTGGAATTCCCACTAGCCTTTATGAGGGCAATGGCGGAGGTCCTCGAGTCCGAGCACCCGGTGGCCGGGGCTAGACTTGGAAAGATGGCTAGACCCAAGTTCCGATTCATCTATTTGAGTGGGGCGTTTGTCGAGAGGGATCAGAACAAGAAGCTGTTTCTTGAACGAGACCCGCCGAACAAAGACATTTGTATTTTTCCGGCGGCGAGAAAACTCAAGGTAGGTCGGCGCCATACCCGTTTACTAGCGGACCCCCCGCCACCCCGAAAAACGACCCCTGTCTCCAATTGTCCTTCGTAGGATTACCTTCCGTAGTGAGCCTCGTCCGAGAGTCAAGTAACCCAGCTGACCGATCGACAAAACACCAAAGGGCGTGACGGAGACTGAATCCCTGGCATTTGCCCAGGAGCACGCGCAGGTATGGCAGACGCTTATCGTTCGACCAGGAGCAGTGTTACCCAAGGACTCACTCACGACATCAATGCTCAGCTGGTTGTTTGGAGAGAACTGGGTTATTGGCAGGGAGGAGCTTGCTGCCTTCATGACCGATCTCTGCATCAATGAGACGGACGAAAAGGAAAAGACCACGTTCGAGAACGCTGGTATATTGCACAAGGGAAGGGCGCTTATTCAAAGGACAGACAACGGGATTCTGCTGAGCACATAGGCATGACTACGACTTAGGTGGCAATACCAACACTTACAAACCAATCAATATCCACGTCGTCTTAAGTTTTCTTTCCGAGCTTTATTCTCCGGGGGAAGCCCAGTATAAAGTAACAAAGTTGTGCAACCGTCACTTCGGAGATGTCAATTGGCAATGCGGACAATTTGCTGACAGCAAGGGAAGAAAAGGGTTCGGTCGCAATGCGACGGCCAAAGGAATACTACCTACTATACTTACTCTAATGCCAATGCCAAACGAGTCAGCTCCAAAGCCCGTGCGTGAGGGGCACACAGGAACAGAATCTGCCACTCCCCGGGCGGCGTTTGTTGATCTGGTTCATGACTTGTGTGATTTGTCTTTTATTGGTTTGCCAAGCCTCCAACCTTACCTAGATACTGCTACCTACACAATATTGAGTGGGTGGTTGGTAAGGTAGTGTACTATGTACAAAGTACAGTGGTGGCAGTACGACAGTAATCTTCACCAACCTACCCATCAATCGGGATACCACCGCATCGGCTAAATCGTGGTAAACGGACTAGCCGCCTAAAAACATGTTAAGCTTTCCATGTCTTTCGCCTTTCCTTTTTTTTGTATTCGGTTGTGTTTAAGATTCACCAGTAAGTTGTTGCACCACTGAATCGAGGGACTGGGAGCCCCTTGGGAGATATTTGAATATACTATGACTTCCAAAACCCATCGATTTTCGCCGAATGTTATGCAGCAGCACGTGGGAAACTGACGACTGAGGTGTGCTAGGATTGCAAGGCTGTCCTGAAACCAATAAGCCGCCACAAAAGCATCGAACGGTTGACTGAATTGGTACCACTAGAGTGAAATGTTTGGTCGTCGATGACACCGGATAACCGGAGGAATAGTAAAACCTATTCTGTCTACTTTCTGGTTCTGGAGTGGACTCTTGACTTCCTTGGAAACTATAGTTCAAGGTCTGCGATAAAAGAATAGTATACTACCTTCGTACTGCGTGCTGGTGCATACCGTGCCGGTAATATGTGTTAAACCAAAAGCTATTATAGGGTGGTCAAGTGGTAGCTGTGTCCTGTGAGTCGACGCCAAAGCTCAGGACAGGCTGGTATTAAGAGCCAAGATGCCCATCCGAGGGCGACAGTCCACACCTGTGAGTATGGTGATTAGTAAGACCCAGGAATGGGTTGTATGAATTATACTTCAGTACAAATGTTGCACTTAGTCTGTCTTGTAGATGTAAAAGCTTCCGGGAAACGATTCTATCTTTGTCAGTGATGCCGCGACTGTTTCCTGTCTACTGTTTGGTTTTTTGTTTCAGTCTCGCTAACTTGGTCTTGGTTGACACACGGGACACGGCAGTCCGTTAGCCCCCATAGAACCCCGCGCAGCAATGCAAGTACTGTAAACTACTCCGCAATTAGGTAGGTACCTTAGTTTAATGGGGGTCTGGTACTTTTGACATGACTGGCAACGTTATCTAATCGCTCGTTTACGACAATACCTGCTGTAGCTCCCATACTGCCCGGTTTATACGGCGTATAAAACAGCGATCCGACTGCCGCAGTAAATGCCGACACGAAACGTACAAGGCACACACGGTATCCGTCTGATATGCGCCTGCAATTCAAGGGACGCTCCACCTATCAAGAATAAAAAAGAAATAAAAACATTGATTACATCTTTTGACAGCTCGGCTGGATCTAGATCTGAAAATACAAAGCAGATTGATGGTTGTTAATTCGATCAAATTATCGGCCAACGACTATAGCTGCGGTTTGTCTGCCTCGTTAGATAACTTCGTACATTATGATCAACAAGTATCATATCGCTATTCTTATTTTTGGTCTGTTCTAATGCCGAACGCCACAGTCTGATATTTTCAAGCTAGCGATTCTTGTCCAAGTCTTGCTTTGCAGCGGCAGATGAATTTTAACATGAGAAACCTGGGTGTCCCGAGTTCACAGGATTCTTCGTAGGAGGGATATCGCAGTCATGCAAAGTTAAGTGCCAATTCACTAGGTTCCAAAACGCTATGTTGGTAAGCACAATTGGATGACCAGATTTCCTGTTTTGGATAGCTCAGGTCTTTGAGGGCCCCCCTGCAGTAGCTTGGTAGGAATTTTCAGGTGATATCCCTTTTGTCGTCCGTCACACAAATCCATTGTACATCAGATAGGTAGTCATTTCCGCAGAAAAAATGGGGACAAACTGGCCGAACGCGTGGGCTAGCAGGCTGGTATTAATAAAATAAAGGGTCTGATCAGTATGCGATGCAATCGCTCCTCTTATGATTGCGCCCCGTTGGTGTCACATTGGAGTATAAACTTTGACACCCTAACCATGGCGCTAATGTGTTCGCTCTGACAGTTGGGTGGGACCAGCTTGCATGCTGTATCGACCCACACAATGCACCCGCATGGGGCGCTGAGACCAAGCGGCGTTGAGGCTTGCGGGGTAGTTCGGCCGGTACCTTGCCTAAAATCAATACCCCGTAAACACACTGGGGTCAATAGAAAGAACAAAAGAGGGAAGGTCGGAAAAGCAAGGCATCTCGGTGATGCATAACCTATTCTGTAACAATATAGGCCCTACCTACTCAGGGGTCATCAAGCTGTATATTACGCGCATTATCGGTTATCGGTCGTCCCTATCCAACATGATTGTTTCCTTTCTGTATACCGATAGCGACCGACGTAAAACCAACCAACCAACCAACCGCTCAGACGCAGCCGTAACAAAGGAGAACCAGGGAAGATCGCTGTCCTCATCTTCTAATTCTAGAGACGGGTATCTCTAATTTTTTTTGGTGGAGAGGATCGCTCTGGTTTGGAGACTGATCTTCTAACCTAACCCCTTGCCGCGCTTTCGCATCTCGTCCCGGTCCCTAACGCACAGGGATAGACAGTGCTGCTCCTCTCACTGACCACCCTGCATATCCCAGGTTGTTGACTCGAGAATATGGTAGGATTCAGCCCTCTTCATCTCTTAATACAAAGGCCCCTGGCCCAATTTATTCCAAGTCAGCCTTGATTGCTATGCTGCTTGGCTACGTACAACCTGGCGATTCGTATCCAGACAAGACCAACAGAGGTGGCGTCTTAGTTCCGCAACCCCACACCAGTACCGACATGGACATGTTGTGGTGAGCCCTCGGGGAGCTGAATCTGGTAAGGTCGCAAGCCGCTGGGCTTGACCAGCTGAGGGTTCCCAATATTTTTCTCGCCATATGGCTTTCCATCCATACCATCAGAGGATCGGGAGTTGCAAAAAAGAAGAAAGCCCCCTTGTAATGGTGTATACATAAGGTTGTCAGCACCACGATTCCCTGTCACTCTTAGCTCTTATTTCCCCTTTGGATCCCGTCCACTACTTACGCCCGTCTGACTTGCACCATAAACATACCGCGATTGCTGCACATCGTCACCACCGTCCGTCCTGCGGTCCATGGTACGCCTTGATCGTCGGGGTCTCTTGGGTGGTGGACCGAACTTGACGTGATCGCTCAGCAAGGCGGATTCTATATCGAAAATGGTTTCTCTATACTCTGCCCTCGCCGCAAATGTATTGTCCCGGCAGACGACGACGACAACGGGGGGCGACCCCGGCGGCGGAAGCGACCCGTCCCTACCATCCCACGATGACCGTGGCGGGTTGATACTCGCCTTGATGTGGACCTTCCTGCCGCTGTCTGGGACATTCCTCGCCCTCCGTCTGTACTGCCGCCAGTGGAAGAGGCTTCAGATCTTGTGGGACGACATCTTCCTCATCGCCGCATGGCTCTTGCTCCTCCTCGTCGCCGCGCTCACCACTTACATCATCAAGTTGGGCTATGGCAAGCACACCCATGACGTGCCCCTTGAGAACGTCAACACCCAGGCCCTGATGGTACTCATCAACACCACGCTGTCCATCACCGCGGCGGCTTGGAGCAAGACCTCGTTTGCCTTGACGCTGCTGAGGATCGCCGGCAAGCGCACCAGGATCAGTATTCACATCCTCGTTATCAGTATGAACACCCTGATGGGCGTTAGCGCCTTGCTCATGTGGGTCAACTGCAAGCCGTTGAAAAAGGCTTGGGAGCCGATGTTAGACGGTTATTGCTGGGATAGAAAGCTGGATGTGATATTCAGCATAATCAGCAGCAGTAAGTCTAAAAAAGAATCAAAAAAAGATTCGCCCACAATCGGCTACATACCCATGCGATGCTGACAGGTTGACGTTTTTCTTTAGGTTTTTCCGGCTTTGCAGACCTGATGCTGGCACTTCTGCCATGGACCGTCGTCCTCAAGCTACAAATGAAGACAAGGGAGAAGTTTGGCATCGCATTGGCCATGAGCATGGGAATTTTTGCCGCAGTTTGCGCATTCATCAAGTGTGCCTTTATTCCCACGCTGGCATCCGACGACTTTACATGTAAGTGCCATTATCTTCCATTCACCCCCCATATCTGATATGGTTTTTTATATTTCTTTCTTATTCTAAATACTAAAACATTAACAACCCACTTCACAGACGATGGAGCCCCCTTAATCATATGGAGCACTGTCGAGGTCGCCGTCACTGTGATAGCGGCATCGATCCCGGTCCTGAGGGTGCTGTTCCGCGACATCGTTTCTTCGCGGGGCTACTTCCAGAACGGGAGGGGCACGGCCGATAAAAAGTCGGCCAGCCGTCACGTAAACACATCGCACCAGATCCGATCTCTATCGGACACGATCAACAAGCACCCACAACCAATGTTTGGGTCGAGCGCACACTGCACAGTCGAACGTCACATGGAGGATTCAAGCAGCACGGCGGGGCTGGAGAACTCAAGGTCCATCCAGACGAGGAGGGACTTTGAAGTCGACTCCGAGTCCTTTGAGATGAACAGTATACATGACGAGACGCAAGACAAGAAGCACAGAGCTATGGTTGTGTAAAAAAAAGAAAGAAAAAAAGAAAAAGGTATTTTGACCAAGTTATGTTATCATGTTGACAACGTGTCCAAGAGCTGCGTTGTTAGAATTCTTTGTGTATACCCTTGCTTCAACAATGATGGCTGGAAATAATCTACAAATTCTGTCTCATCTAAACTCCTGATTCTCTGGGCTGCCTGAGTACTAGATTTGTTCAAGGAGAAACTGAAGCTGGTTGAAGCTCGTCTTGTCCCCTGCCAACTGCTCAGGGGTCTGACTTTCAATTCACCATTGTGGGATTTAAAGTAGACCACTTGGTATCTCAGCCCACATTCGGCATGACTTTGAGAAGTAGGCACTGGCCTGGATGAGACCAAGCGAGGGACTTGTCTTGAGGTGAAGCGCCACCAGATGCGCATTTCAGGGCGGACGACGCGCTTGGAGAAGAGACTATTTACAAACAGTCTCACCCTGTCTAGTTGCCCAACCTAAAGCTTGATAGAGTTCCCCGAATGTTTGCATACGCGTCTGTTTTTGGTTCGACCAATAAAATTGGCACAATTGGGCCATCGCGTGAAGGTGATCGTTGCGAAATACGGTAGTCGAGCCCCAAAAGTTAAAAAGGCTATTTTACTTGGGTGGGATGCTGACTGCGATAGACTCGTCTTTTTTTTTTTTTTTTTGAAAACCCTAAAAGAAAAC
>JAVHJQ010001910.1:0-13075 GCA_031306095.1 Pyricularia sp. CD86 | reverse complement strand
ATTCGCAAAATGGCATGATATGATTTGCGTGTGCGGTCCCATACCCCTGGCGGGACGTCACCCAACCCAATCTTGTTCTCTTTTTTTGTTCATGATTCTTTTGATTGGTTGAATCGATGCAAGATGCTAGTCGAGGTTCCAATATGGACAAAGTACCAGTTTGTAGAAAAACATAGCAAATTTTGCAGCGACGGTGGAGAAGGCGGTACCTACTTCCCATCCCATCCCACCTGGGCTTTCTGGCTAACAATTTTGTACAGTGCTAATAGTCCCCGGTACATGTTTTTACTAGAAGAGCTACAAGTTGGCCTCAAAACCCGTGCACGTTTTCAGCACCAAAACTACCTTATTAGCACCACCTGTAAAACCTATGCTGTTCACTATTTGTACGTTTCTAACGTAAAAAGAATAGGCGCGCGCGCTTATAATAGGACTAAAGAGACGTAATACAGTTCGTTATATATGTGCAGTTGTCTGTTAAGTTCCAAGTACTTGTGTACAATTGCCTATATCTTTCGTGAGAAACGAAAAAAAAAAAAATCGATGGTGTAGGTGGTGCAAGTACTGTAGTGCAATGGAGCGAAGGGTGCGAAGGGTGCAAATGATGCAAGTGGTGCAAATTAGAGTGTGGCGCTATGTACCTTTGGATAATAACACTGTAAAAGTATCCACATGGACGTAAAATAACCACAAATTAAGTGGGTTGAAATTTTTCGAAAAAGGCCGACGTGATTGACTGCCCTTTCCGGGCCTGTCGTACGTCCCGTGGGACCGATCAAGGGTCAAATCAAATCTCCCAGGCAAAGGAGAGATTTCCACAAGGATGTTTTGATAAAAGGGCCCCCCATCTCATCCCCTTCGAATCATTAAACCAGCTGTTATTCTTTGTGCGCATTTCATGCTGCGTGTCTTTTAATGTGTCTCCTGCCCTCCTTTTCATCTTTCTCGAGAGAACACACAGGCGACATTAGAGTTGGATTTTTATCGTTCGCTCCCTAGATCCATCTTCTTTCCCTCTACTTGTCTTGTCGAATCCCCCCCTTTTACAATGGGCCTTCTGCAAGACACCGCCGGCCCGCTGATAGATGCCTTCTACCGGTTGTGTACGGGTGCGCAGGTTGGTATCGCCGTCTTCGGCTTCATCTTCCTCTCGGTATTTTTCCACGTTGCACAGCAGATCTTCTTCAAGAACCCCCATGAGCCACCTGTTGTCTTCAGTTGGTTCCCCGTTATCGGCTCGACGGTCACGTACGGAAAGGACCCGCCACAGTTCTTCCGCGACATGGCGAAGAAGGTTAGTTGAACCCCCCTCGAATTGATGGTTGTTTTTCTTAGCTTGCGCATAGGCACCTAGGAGAGCGTTGCTCTTGAAGCATATACATGTATTAGGCACTAACGAATACGCTTCGAAATCTCAGTACGGCAACATCTTCACCTTCATTCTCCTCGGAAAGAAGACGACCGTCTACATCGGTACTGAAGGCAACGAGTTCATCCTGAACGGCAAGCTGCGAGACGTCAACGCAGAGGAGGTCTATGGACCCATGACCACTCCTGTGTTCGGCAAGGACGTCGTCTACGACTGTCCCAACGCCAAGCTTATGGAGCAAAAGAAGTTCATGAAGGTCGCCCTCACCACAGAGGCCTTCCGTACCTACGTTCCTATCATTGCCGACGAGGTTTCGAGCTACCTGAAGCGCACCCCCGCCTTCAAGGGCCCGTCGGGCGTCGTCAACATAGCGCCCAAGATGGCTGAGATTACCATCTTCACCGCCTCGCACGCCCTCCAGGGCAAGGAGATCCGTGACCAGTTCGACGAGACCCTGGCTGATCTGTACCACGACCTCGACATGGGCTTCCACCCTGTCAACTTTAAGCTACACTGGCTGCCCCTCCCCCGCAACATCCGCCGCGACAAGGCGCAAAAGACCATCGCCAAGATCTACATGGATACCATCAAGCGCCGCCGTGCCAACAACAAGGACGACAAGGCCCAGGATATGATGTACCACCTTATGAACTCGACCTACAAAAATGGCACCCCTGTTCCTGACCATGAGGTCGCACACATGATGATCGCTCTCCTGATGGCCGGCCAGCACTCGTCGTCGTCCACCAGCTCCTGGATCATGCTTCGCCTCGCCAGCCGTCCGGACATCATGGAGGAGTTGTACCAGGAGCAGGTTCGTGAGCTGGGCGCCGACTTGCCCCCTCTCCGCTACGAGGATCTCGCCAAGCTGCCACTTCACCTCGCCGTCATCAAGGAGACGCTCCGCCTCCACGCCCCGATCAACTCCATCCTCCGCGCCGTGAAGCAGGATCTCCCCGTCCCGGGCACTAACTACGTCATCGCCAAGGACACCACTGTCCTCGCTGCCCCGGGCTACTCGGCTGGCGATCCCAACCACTTCCCCGAGCCGGATCTGTGGGAGCCGCACCGCTGGGAGCCCGATTCTCGTCTGGCCCCTCGCATCCCGACCAGCAACGACAACGATGAGGAAGAAGAGAAGATCGACTACGGATACGGCCTCGTCAGCAAGGGCACCACTTCCCCCTACCTCCCCTTTGGCGCCGGCCGCCACCGCTGCATTGGCGAGCACTTCGCCAACGTCCAGCTCCAGACCATCGTCGCCGTTATTGTGCGCGAGTTCAAGTTCCGCAACGTCGACGGCAGCGACAAGGTCGTGGGCACCAACTACGCCTCTCTCTTCTCGAGGCCCGAGGAGCCCGCCAACATTTACTGGGAGAGGCGCTAAAGGGACTAAGAGAACAACAAAGAAGTAAAAACAAACCCCAAAAACAGTATCGTCGTTGGTGTTGGGCCCCTTTGGCACTCCACGCAGTTCATCCACAAGTGGGAGAGGACCCCCAGCCAAGACGGAAATCAAAACCGAGTTTCCTGTACATAGTGATATAGAGCTTTCTTTCTTTTTTTGGGGAGATGGTGGCGGTGGGAGGCTTCTGGCATATTTGAGCATGTTGCTTAGCGTCTTTTTTCCATCATGGCGATGCGAAATCGGCGGCCCGGTTAGAGATGGATATATAATTACTAATAGCAATACGAGACGATTTGACGATGAATTTGCTTCCATTGTGTCCTTTTAAGGTGATATCTTGGATCTCGTTCCGTGAGGGGATGAGGCACCTTTCACATGTCACATCTCACCATCTCCGAGTTCCGTACATAAGTATGTACAAGCGTCCCATTTATTAACTTTGACGTCTTGTGTTATATATAAAGGTAGACGGATATACAACCCAGAAAACCCCAACAAACAAAAAACTACACATGTACAGTTTTGGACGCTTTTTATTTTTATTTTTTCTCTTTTGGTAACCCCTCACTTAAGTCCCCAAACCCCAGGCTATACAAGAAGAAAAGAAGAAAGAAAAAAAAAGAAATAACAGAATGAAAAAGAAAGGAACCGCAACGGCGATTCCAACCCACCAAAGTCCTCGCGGACCAAATGCCGTGTTTGGTTTTTTTTTTCCCCCGCTTGACATGTACAAAGAACAAACCCAACAAAAAACCCATCCCCTCTTTTTTCCTCTCTTTTTGAAAGCTACTCCGGTATGTCGTATTTTTGTCTCTTTTTTTCGGCTAATAAGCCAATGTCAACACGTGCGAGGTCATGACGTTCATGCGCTCGCTCGTGATCTTGAGCCCCATCCTGAGCAGCTCCTGGGCGACGTCTGGCTCTTCCCTCTGGAGCCTGGCCCAGGCGTCTCGATCGATGAGCCAGACGACGGCGTCGCGCTCGACGACGGCCGTGGCGGTGCGGCACGTCTCGCTGAAGAAGGGCAGCTCGCCGCACGTGGTGCCGGCGACGATGCTCTCGCACAGCCGGCCCTGGGGCAGGTCGTACTCCATGCGCACGATGCCGCTCTCGAGCAGGTAGAAGCCCTCGGCCGGCTCGCCCTGTCGGTACAGCACGTCTCCGGCGGCGTAGCGCTTGGCCGCGAAGTAGGGCACGGCGCGGAACCAAAAATCCTCGTTCTTGTCGCTCAGGTCTGAGAATATCTGCAGCAGCAAGCGGAGCGGCTCGCCAAACGCTGCCCACTTGTTCTGACGGGTCAAGCCTGCGTTGACCGCCTGCATCGCCGCCTCCCACAGGTGGCTGCGGCGCGGGGAGCTCGCCAGCATGTCGAGGGGTCCAGATGCCGAGTCGGTGTGCTGTTGTCCGGGCACGTCGAGGTTGGCAGAGGCCGGAGTGGGCGGGTTCCTGGTGGCGTCCTCTTGTCTTGCGTACAGGGTCTTGAGGAGCTCGTTTTCGCATGACTCCAGCGCCGAGTTAAGATCTGGTAGTACCGTCGCCACCTCCTCGCCAATCCCGACGGTCCTCAGACTGTGGGACAGCGCGCTATTATCGTCCACGCCGCTGAGGATGAACTCGATATTCTTCTTTTTGAGCAGACGGCTGAGGGTTCCAAAAGCCTCACCGGCCGAATAGTCGCATCCGGCAACGTGGTGCAGGTCTACAACCAGAAACCTGATGGGTCGCTGGCGGAAAGTCTCGTCTGCGATGATCTCTCTGATCTTCTCCTCGACGCCGACAATCGTGCCGAAGAAGAGGTAACCGCTCAGCTTGACGACGTGGATCTGGCTGCCCACTTGCTTCAAGTAGTTTTGCTGAGCTGGGTTGCGCCGCACCGTCGAGCCGACAACGTCGCCTGACCAGCCTGCTCTAACTGCCGAGACCTGTGAAGTTTGGAAAACCAAGGTAACGAAAGCTATCAGTATGCCACAGCCGATACCGATCACGAAATCGTAGATGCCCATGATCAAAATAATGGCGACGACAGTCAGGTACTCCAGCGTCTTGAGCTTCTTGCGGGGGTGCCAGAGGGCCTCTGACAGCAGCTCAAAGCCTAGCACAAAGATGAGACAACCGACCATCATGACTGGTATGATGCCGATCAGCCTCGGCCCGACCAGCAACACGCCAAAGGTGAGTGCCGCCAGTTCAAAGCCGGCCAGACGGCTGTTTGCACCCGACCGCATGAACATGACAGTATTGGCATAGACGAGATAGTTCTGTATGCTTCCCGTAACGCCTGATAGAAAGTTGGAGTAGCCGTGAAGCTTGAGTTCGTGATTCAAGTCCACGTTGTCTTCCCCAGCCGACATGGCAAGTGCTGGAACGTTAATTGGCACGTGGAGGATACCAAAGAAGGTGAGGGCCAACATGGCGGGGATCGTCTCCGCCAGGACGTCCCATCGCACAAGATGGAATTCTAAGAAACCCCTTGGTCAGTAAAGGTACAACCACACAAGGATAGACGGAAGACACTTACTGTACAAAGTATAAAAGTACCACCACGGCTCATCGCTTGCTGCACCCTCAAAGATCCAACCTGATTCTCTGAGGCTCTCTGGGTTCAGACTGTCGAGGGAGAATACGAAAATATAGAACACAATGGGTATCATCAAAATAAAACAGGGTAGGAAATAAGTCGACTTGATCTTCTTCTGGAGATAGACGAGAACCACGGCCAAAGCGAGAGGTGTGGCCCAGAGCGGGATGGTGTCGGGGTTTATGAGCTTGTTCAGTGTCGCAAGGTCGTACTCCAAACTACCTTCGATACGTGCTGAG
This sequence comes from Pyricularia sp. CD86, assembly GCA_031306095.1. Classification (NCBI taxonomy): domain Eukaryota; kingdom Fungi; phylum Ascomycota; class Sordariomycetes; order Magnaporthales; family Pyriculariaceae; genus Pyricularia; species Pyricularia sp. CD86. Next base: position 7,481 of record JAVHJQ010001910.1, on the reverse strand, counting down.
ACCTCGAAGCCGGTGGCGACCAGGAACCAACCGACGCCGCCAATGCAGCCGATGAGTATGTGGCGGGGGATGAAACCGACAATGTAGCCAAACTTGAAGTAGCCCATGAGGAAGAATACGATGCCAGTCATCATGGAGCTGACGGCATATGCCACAATCGTGGTTGCAATGACGGCATCCGGTTCGTCATGGCCAATGGCGTTTGTGATGGTAGACGCCATGGAATGAAAGAATGGCACAACTTCGATCTGTAAATGTCGCAACTATAAGTAGCCGTTCGAAAGTAGGCCCACATGGGTATCGAGACCATGGACTTCCTAGCTTACCATTTCAGAACCAACAGCGCCTTTGAAAATAGAGCCCATCGAGTAAGTCAACTGGGACACAATCGTGCTGACGTAGAATATCGATATGCCAGCAGGGCCAAGGTTGGAGAAAATTGGGTTCCCAAGAGGGAACAAGATCATTCCTGGGCGCAGAATGGGCAGTAGTCAGTATCAACATAGCATACCCCTGAAGGAACATGGTGATCTGGGGAATATTTTGAGACAAGGATTCAGCTCACCATATGACAGCGCATCGAGGATGTTGAGCAACAAGCCAACTATCACTGCTGGAAGGCATGCAATTGGATCAACCACCGCAGCCTGCCATATAGCCCGTTTATCCCAGCACTTGGGCTCTCGGGCAACTCTGAAAAACGCAGAGATACCGCTCTCAATGGAATGACCGGCATCTGCCAAGCCGTGGAGGAAGCCACTCTTGGGAGGATCGGCCATCTTCTGGCTCTCCAGATCAGAGGTTAGGCTAGCTCCGTTCAGGCGAATGCTTTGACGTGGTCGCACACCCAAAAGTGGTGTGGTCTCGGTCATGTTGTCCTCCCTCCCGTTCTCGTGCAGGTCTTGCTTCTTGTGCAAGCTCCCATAATCCCGAAGGCCCGGTGACATGGCGCCAATGTGGAGATCGCCGGGGGTCTGACGGTCAAGATCTTTCAGACTATCCTCCGGAGGCGAGCGTCTCAACATATTGGCCAATATCGACGGCCCAGCACCACTAAAGTCCTCCCCTTCCTCCACAGGCTCCGGTGACGGCGGTTCTGAAATTTCCTCAATGATTTCGGTGTCCTTGGCAGGACTCAGGGCCTCATCTTCCACGGCGGCTGGGCTGGAAAGCTGTGGTGCGTCGCGGCTGAATCTTGATGAGCTGGATCTGGGCCGGTTGAGAAAAGACGGAGGTCGGCGGCTGTTCTGGTCTGATAGCAGGTAGGAAGCTAGTTCGGCCGTGTCTTCGCGGACGCTTCGAGCATGTTGAGCGCTGTCCACGGGGGCTGTGAATGTTGTGAGAAGAGTTTAGCAGTCAGGGATTTGTTTACGTGAATGGCACGACGGTTGTCGGAGAGCAACAGATTATATCACATGGGTATTTTTTTTTGTCTTTTTCAGGCTGCATATGCAGCCCATCACGAACAAATAGTGGCGCACATACTGTATCTGTCACGCATGCTTCCATGTATAAAAGAGCGTATGGGCTCCCGGTAACTAGCAGATCCAATAGAGAGAGACCGATCCCGCGTCTCGCCAGGCCCGTTGGGCGGTGATATCAAGCCCGCGGTGGGACTATCATCGTTGTTGCTTGTCGTCGTTGTCTCGTTGGCTTGGGTTGGGTCTATGTTTGCCCTCCGCCAAGAAAACCGAGAAGGGGAGGACATGACAATAAAGGACCCGGACAATAGCCAGTTGGAGCTGCAGTCTGGGTCCGTTCAAGTAGTCGGTATGTGAAGGGGGAAAAAAAATGCAGTGGGGCAGCGCGGGAGTCAGTGTCGACGAGTGGGCGTGTAGACGCACAAGCACACGCACTACCTATGTTTGTGCGCAGTTTCTTGGGTAAGGTACTGAATATGGGGATGGATACTTTAGCTTGTTTCCTCTGACTCCGTGTGTTGGTCAAGGGAATCAGCCAGCTAGGGTAGGTAGGTACCTCAACTAACACCCCCGAATCTTGGGAGGGGGGGTGTGTCGACGTTTCCTCGGCTGCAGCCCTGGTAGATGATATGAGATGAGATGAGATGTTTGTTCGCAGTTGCGCCGTGCGTCCCGAGTTGACGTGATTCTGCTGATGTTACTATTGTTTGTCGTTGCTGCAGCTCCTTTGCAGCTTCTGTCCCCAACCAGAAAAGACAGACGGACCTGCGAATCCGGTCAGAAGACGCGCGAAACGATGAGCTGAAGTTCCACTTGCATGGGGGGGACAGAAACCCAAATTCAAAGTCTCGAAGCTTGAACCTTGATCAAGCCTGGTCAGCAATTTCATGTGTATCACGGCGTGGTAGAAAGGCCCAGGGTCCAGTCTGGAGGGGATTCAAGTCCTGAAGCATCGCGCAAAACTCGAGACAAGGGAAATCCCGAGAACGAAATCTGGATAAATGTTTAAAATTTTGTGGTGCGGGAGTTGTTAGCGCAGTAAACTTTTTTTTTTTCTCTGTTCCATCTTTTTAATCGCGTTGGACAAGGTTGGATAAGTCTGAGGTCACTGGTATCCACGCACCCACCACGCCACTTGCTCGCCAAGATTTTAACGGCAGCCATGCCAGAATTAGGGGTGGGGATTAGATCAGATTACCGATAGTGTTCAATTAAAAAAAAAAAGTTGAAAAAGCTATACGGAGCATGTAAGTAAATGCCTATTTCTTTGCTAAGCTACAAGGTAATCAAGGTGGTATTCAGTTTCTGATGTGAAGCAAAGACTAGCCTAGTGCTACCTGGGTAGGTACCTACCTTACCTACCTTAGTCCTCAAAGGACCTTGGTTTAAACAATATTCTTAGACAGTGCCTTACTCGAGCTGCTTGATTCAATTGAGGGCATTTTATGCCTCATCGTTTGGAATTCTTTTGCGTTTTCAAAACTAATTGCGCAAGAGATAATATCGTAATGATGTGTAATAACGTCAACAAGTCGCAAAACAGCGTCACAATCAGCTGCCGCGTGGCATCACTACCAATCATCCTTGCATATTCCTCCTCCCGGCCTGGTCGCATGCAACCTAAAGCCTGGCTCACCCACTAAGATTTTGGATTCTTACTGCCCTACAAAAACTTCCTACTGGTAAGTCTGAGCGGAGTCCTCCGTTGATGTGCATCACCCCCGCGTTTATCAGCCTGTTGAAATGCATTATGTTACTTTTCTTGACCTCTCGGAATGTACGGAGCACTGTCGGATAGTATTCCGCATGGGGGTTGGTATGGTATTGGCTCCGATTCAAAAGTGTCTCTACCAACACAAAGAGGGAAAACGCTTAAACTTGCCGGCCTCCCCGATTCAGCCGCCTGAAAACTTCCGACGTCGTGAGCAGCTCGAGAAAAAGATCCAGTATTGGCTCACAAACTCAGACTCGACCCATGCTGACTTTGGCCAGCCACGAAACACTCTGGGTGCAGAGATTTGCTTTGAGCTGATGCAGTAGAGTCCGGGCTGCATGCGCCAATTTCTTTATGCATTTTTTTTCTCTGATTTCTCTGTTATCCTGGACACAGTAAACCACAGCATGTGGATGGCAAGCCTTAGGTAATATGCATTCCTCGGAGATTGGAAATCTGTCCCTTCTTTATACATGTCCTTTCGGCGCAAAAATCCCATGGGGTGTTTAACAGACATCTGTACATCAACCCATATAAAAACATGTCGACTCCGCGGCCTTCGACATGAAAGTTTTGTTTGCGAGCTAGCAAACCAGAAGCTGTCGCAAAGTTGCAACATCTATGTCGCCGGTTCTGATGACCAGGAAATTCTGCTGAACATTCCCATCCAGCATCAATTTTTTTCGATGATGCTGGCATTCTGTGATCTCTTGTTCGTGGCAATGCATCTCCTTGGAAATGCCAATGCAGTCACGGACTTGGCACGGCCCTTCTAAGCAAGTTGATTTTTCTGTATGTTGCACTTGATCTCCAACCAAGGACCAAGGCTCGGACGGTTCTTAGCTCAGTTTTTGCAGGTAGCCTTGAGCTATCAGCCTTTCCACATCACCTTGGCGAACGTAAAATTGGCTGTTCTTGCTGAGAGTGATAGCACTATATCCAGATAAGACAGAAATTAGACAGAAATGAGAGGATCAGCACAAGCAATATTTCGAATCTGCAGTTTATTTCACGGTGACAAGGAGTGCCTTCAACGTACCCATATTCTGTTTGAATCTCACCGGCATCCTTGAGCACCCTGACATCGATAAAGAGGTCCCTTGGCGGCTCCAGGCTTCCCGTCAGATCAACATCTGTCCACTGGCCCTTGTATGCCGCAAGCAGATCACTGTACTGTCGCACATAGTCCTCCTCCTGCGGACTCAATCCGCAAGTCGGCCCGTCCGCAGGTCCCGGGCCCCCGCCACTCCCGTCTCTCAACGGTTGCCCTTGTGCAGACAACTCCATCACGTCGGCGCCGCTCCATACGAGCTCCTCCAGCTTATCGGTCCGTGTTCGGTGGTATGCGAGGAGGCAGCGCTTGTTGCGGCGCATAGACAGGTGGTTAACCAGGAGGGCGCACGCCGTGGCCTTGTCCTCGTTCGGGTCGAAGGCGCCGTCAAATGGTTCCAGCAGGCTCGTCACATCTCTGTTCAGATCGCGCACCTCGCGGGTGGCGGCGCGCACCAGCTCGGTCTGGTATGGGGGTAGATGGGTGAGATTCTGTGTCCGTTTTGCGTGCTGGACCTGTGACGTGGAGATTGAGTAAGTATTAGTTAGAAAGTTAGAATGGTGCTTGCGACGCGGACGAGACGTGTTTTGGCAGAAATGAAAGGGAAAAAAGACCGGTGAGTGGACCAAGTACCAGTTTGTTTCCCACGTCTCCGTACATCGCAGTACGCAGTCAATTGCTCCCTGGAATGGATATGATCTGCAACCAAACAAAATGCGATGATTACACGCGCGTCTTTGATCGTACTTGTGTGTTCGACAGCATCTCATTCATGTTCAATTCTGTAGTCTGTTGCTAAGCGAACATAAACTACACTCAGTGTAGTTCTACCTAGTGCCCCACAGCAGTGCACCCCTCCGCAAAAAAAAGCACTTCAAATCTCACTGCAAGTCTTGGTACAGCACCTTAGTCTATCTAAACTGAATGAACCCTTGACCATACAGCGTCATAGCTGCCCCGCTGGGCCGATAGCGGGGAACCCCTCGTCGCAAAGGACTTACACACGCCTTTTAGTACTCGCGTGAGAAAAAAAAAAAAAAAAAGTTGTTTACCACTGAGCCTTGTGCACAACTTATACGCCAAAATCTTCCTAGAAGCAAGTTTCTAGTCTAATTTGTCACCCAAGCGTCCAACAGCTTTGGTCAAGACTAGCACTTATTGGGCACACTATAAATCAAGATGGCGTCTTCTCAGCGGATTGCTATCGTCTCCGTCTACGACAAGACAGGACTCTTGGATCTGGCTAAAGGCCTCATCAAGAACAATGTCCGCATCCTGGCGTCTGGTGGTACCTCCAAGATGATCAGGGAATCCGGCTTCCCTGTGGAGTAAGTGATGTTTAATTTGCCCTTCTTTGGGGATCGTCTTGAAAAGAAAAGAAAAAAAAAGCAAAAGAAAAGAGCAAGAGAGACCAAGCACTGCCAAGCTAACGTGCGATGCCTGCACCCTAGAGACATCTCAGCCATCACCAAGGCCCCCGAGATGCTGGCTGGCCGGGTCAAGACGCTGCACCCGGCCGTGCACGCCGGCATCCTGGCCCGCAACCTCGAGTCGGACGAGAAGGACCTCGCCGAGCAGAGCATCGAAAAGGTCGACTATGTCGTCTGCAACCTGTACCCTTTCAAGGACACCGTCGCCAAGATCAACGTCACGGTACCCGAGGCCGTTGAGGAGATCGACATTGGCGGCGTGACCCTGATCCGTGCCGCCGCCAAGAACCACTCGCGCGTCACCATCCTGAGCGACCCGACCGACTACGCCGAGTTCCTCAAGGAGCTCGACAGCGGCGAGATCAAGGAGTCGAGCCGCAAGCTGTACGCCCTCAAGGCCTTTGAGCACACGGCCGACTACGACGCCGCCATCGCCGACTTCTTCCGCAAGCAGTACGCCTCGGACGGCCTGCAGCACCTCACCCTCCGCTACGGCGCCAACCCCCACCAGAAGCCCGCCGCCGCCTTCGCCAGGGAGGGCAAGCTGCCCTTCAAGGTCCTCTGCGGCAGCCCTGGCTACATCAACCTCCTCGACGCCCTCAACGCCTGGCCCTTGGTCAAGGAGCTCAAGGCCGCCCTCGGCCTCCCCGCCGCCGCCAGCTTCAAGCACGTGTCTCCCGCCGGCGCCGCCATCGGCACCCCTTTGTCTGCCGACGAGCAAAAGGTCTACATGGTCGAGGGCATCGAGGGCCTCGAGTCCTCCGCCCTGGCCCAGGCCTACGCCCGCGCCCGCGGCGCCGACCGCATGTCTTCCTTTGGCGACATGATCGCCCTCAGCGACGTCGTCGACCTGCCCACGGCCCAGATCATCTCCAAGGAGGTTTCGGACGGCGTCATCGCACCCGGCTACGACGCGGCCGCGCTCGAGGTCCTCAAGAAGAAGAAGGGCGGCCGCTACCTGGTGCTGCAGATGGACGCCGACTACGTCCCGAGCCCGCAGGAGCTGCGGACCGTCTACGGCGTGTTGCTGACCCAGCACCGCAACGACGTCGAGGTGTCGCCCGCGTCGTTCGGCACCGTCGTCGTGCCCAAGGACGGCCCGGCCCTGCCCGAGTCGGCCCTGCGCGACTTGACCGTCGCCACCATCGCGCTCAAGTACACCCAGAGCAACTCGGTCTGCTACGCCGCCAACGGCCAGGTCATCGGCCTCGGCGCCGGCCAGCAGTCCCGCATCCACTGCACCCGTCTCGCCGGCGACAAGGCCGACAACTGGTGGCTGCGCTTCCACCCGCGCGTCCTCGGCATCAAGTGGAAGAAGGGCACCAAGAGGCCCGACAAGAGCAACGCCATCGACCTGCTCGTCAGCGGCGAGCTGCCCAAGTCCGGCCCCGAGAGGGAGTCGTTCGAGGCTCTGTTCGACGAGGTCCCTGCTGCATTTACCGAGGCCGAGCGTGAAGAGTGGCTCGGCAAGCTAACCAACGTTGCTATTTCCAGCGATGCATTTGTATGTTTTCCCTTGTCCTTGCGACTTACTTTTACTTGCTTTATCTTTTTTTTCGTGTTCAAGTTCAACAATGGGCAAAAAAAAAAAAAAAAATTATCACATCAGCTGACTGACCCAAAACACTTCAATATAGTTCCCCTTCACCGACAACGTGTACCGTGCGGCCCGTTCAGGAGTCAAGTACATGGCCGCGCCTAGCGGAAGCCAAAACGACCAGCCCGTGTTCGACACGGCCGACAAGCTGGGCATCACTTTTGTGGAGCAGAGCGTCAGGCTGTTCCACCACTAAAAAAAAAAAAAAACATCACAGCATGGTTCCCAAGAGTGGAAATATTAGCAAAAGTTTAACGGAGATGGGGAA
>JAVHJQ010001908.1:0-10240 GCA_031306095.1 Pyricularia sp. CD86 | reverse complement strand
GGTTTGATCTGGTCACATTCAACGGCTCCTTCCAAAGAAACATCACCAGAATCAAGATAAAAATAAAATAAAAATAAAAGACGGTAACCGTTTGTTAGTTTTGGTCCACACTAAGCTCCGAGGCGATTGGCTTCTCACCGGCTGTTGTGCCCCGTCCAAAGACGGCTGACATGTTCCCTTTCGTTCGGGGGGTCACGCAGGTCAGTCCTTGGCGTGCATAGACCTTTGGGGGCGTGGCTTGATGTGGTAACCCCCACCTGCGAGATGTGGGTGTGGCTCATCGCTCACGGATCTCTATCTTGTTTCGATAAGGTATTTCATGTGCTTGCCGGTTCGAGTTTGGCGTGACCGTAAAGTGGACCGGCACATCAGTTCCTCCAAGCACCAGCCAGTTAGATAGATAGGTTTTGTACCCTTGCTATTTGTTTGATTGATCTCCTCCCAGATTCGAATCCCAACCCAAGCGACCCAATAGCTGTAGAATGGGGGGTTGACGATGATGCTGTAGTCGTGCGATCCAGCCTTTGCTGGGTAAGGATCTACTTCCGCAGAACTTGTTTCTGCAGTAGTTGCTAATTGGAGTATTCCATGCTAGGTACTGTACGCTAATCCAAAAAAAAGTGGCAGTAGAATATTGACAGAGCATTCCTGTCGCCTGTCAAGTAGGCATGTTTTGCCTGCCGGCCGACTACACATTTAACCCGCATAACAAACGCCATAATTTATCAACCCAAAAGAGACCATTTTTTGCTTTTTGTGTTGGAAGTGTGGCGGGGGACAGGAAGAAGCAACTCTCTGTTGTCCGTGCACAATATGATATCTGACAAAACCCAACCCCAAAAAAAGCCCTCACCACACACACGCAGACACACATGCTAGGGGCAAGTGTCAACGGCGGCGCGCGATAAACTGGCCAAGCCCGTTGTCAAATGTGCAGGCGTCAAAGCTTCGTGACGACACGCATCCAACTTATTACGGCAAATTAGAAAGGGTAAAGCCAATGTCGGCCATACGAAATGGGGTCGATTGTACCAATACCTGCACCGCAATGCCTAAATTAACACAAGGTTGCCAACGGTACACATCAAACCGTTCTTGTGATTCCGATCCGTCCGGGGAATCCTAAAACCTAATATCCGAGCTTCACCCAACGGCCACAAAGGGAATGTTGTTGGTTCTGTTACAGGTTACATCAACATACCTAGCTTTGCCTTGCCTTGCCTTGCCTTGCTTTGCCTTGCAACTTGGCACCGGACCTAGTAACATTCAAGTAAGTCTGCCTGTTTCTCCTGATCATCCCAAGTCATGGACAGGCGGAACTGCCGTCAAATTGGAACGAACATAGACGAGCGCAAAACAACAGCTGACCAGTCGTTCGGATGGGATCCCCAGCAAAAGGCGCCCAACTCATCATCGCTTTGTCACTTGTGATGGGCCGAGCAGACCCACCAAAGCACTCAGTCGTGCTGTTTTCGAAGGACTATTTAAATGCAGTAGATCTCCAATTTGGTCGGTAATCTCAAACTTTCTCTGGCGTGGCAGATGACCGAGTCGTGTGTCTGACCTAGACTCCACACTTGCCGACAGGGCTCGCTGCAGCCCACTCTTGATGCGACTGGTAAGATGGCAAGATGAAGATGTGGTAGGGCTTTCCTAGTCCTGTACTTTACCGTAGAGAGGAAGAGGGGGCGAAAGTGATTCAAACCCGTTCTCCAACATTCTCGAATCATGGAATTATAAGAACGGCTCGAGTGAAGGAGAAAAGAAGAAGAAAAGAAGGGGGGAAAAGAGGCCAGAGTAACAAAACACAAGTCAACAAGCTTGCTACTTGTCATGCTGCAGTCCGTATTCCGATCTAATATTTCCGACGTTGGAAATTACTGGGTCTGGGTCGGCGGGGGTTCTTGTCCGATCTATTGCTGTTGCTACCCATCTCTGCTACTGACTTGTAACCTCGCAGGGGCTTGGGATCGCTTCCAATGTGTTTCGCCCAGACCATCGTTGCCTAAAGAACGATTAACATGTTTATAGTTTCCACTCCCGCTTCGTCGCGCATTATCTTTGCCTGTTTTAAGACATTCAGATGCAAGCAGCTAGCTAGCTACCAGCGCTGTTTCTGAACTGTGAGAAGGATTCTTTCCTATCTGGTTCTAGCCCTGTTTCTCCAAGTAGATCGAGAACCTCGCTTGCGCGGATGACAGACATTGCCGCCCACATTTGCCATGCAATTATTTACCTCATTTGCACAATGAATACCACATAAACCACTGCAACCTCCCGACCCCCGCTCTCTACGGTACAGTTGCAGTATTGTCGGCAGTCGCTCATCGACCCTCTCTGTGCCGTGTTTCGTCTCGATTTAGTCCACTGTTGCACTAATGCCCTTTAAAAACTGCGTAGCATACCACCCTCTGGTCGCTTTCCCCGACACGCGCGCTGCTTGCTCGTCTGGGCAATTTGGTCGCCAGAGCCGGAGGTCATCCACCCTTCAACCTAGTCCCGCTCAAGATCCCAGACCCCCGTTGATCCTCATCAGCGACCCTTTATCGTAATATTCTAATCGATATACGACATCGGAGTCCGCTCACACGGAAGGAATAAATTGGTTTTGATTTGGGGGAAGACAAAGGGAAAAGAAGACTACATGCGACGATAGAGACGAAAAACTTCGGGCCACATCTCACTTCCCCCTATGCCATATGCATGGATAACCCTCGGAGGAGCACGAAAAAAAATAAAGTAAAAGGTTACAACTGACGTATAATGTGGTATTCATCGTCAGGGACCTTGAGACCTTACCTCCGAGCATTGAACCGCTTGAAATAACCTCACCTCGGTGGGAGAATACTTTGCAGGGCAGCCCTTGGGTCGAGAGCGGGTAAGTTCTTCCAATAAAACAAATAATTAAAAAAAAAATCATCCAAAAGTGCCACCACGAGACGATTGCCTCGTTCGTCCTGGCGCATAAGTCATCATGGGTTCCTGTTGACTGGGGTTCCCTACATCAACCCCATGTCACCGTGATGGGGCTTTCCTCAGATCTCGCCGGGCCAGCCGCAGTTCGGGGTCAAGGTTTAAGATCGATCTGACCAATCTTGATGGCGAGGTTCTAGGTTTGGCCGCCACAGAAACTTGCTGCTTGGGAGAAAACAAAGCGGGTGTTATGCCGGCGGAGAAGTACAAAATGAACTGATTGTGCATGTTCAGTCCAAAGCAAACTGGGGACTTCCCCGAAGATTCCGTTGCCAGTTTGACACACCCCCCAATACAGATCTCCGTACTAGTAGAAAGAAAGAAGCACTGCGTCGTACTTCGTGGGTCATGCACGAGAATAATACCACCTTTCGTTTGTGGCGAGGTAATTGATGCGTCATCCTTCTTTGCACGTTGGAGAAGCGAGTTATTGTTTATTTGTTTGCATTTCATTTTCTCTTTTTTTTGACTTTTTAAACCCAAGAGGGAAACATCTGCGAGGCAAGCCCGGGCCTATTCGCCGTTCCCCAGCATCTTCTGTTGTACAAAGCACATATAGAAGTACTAGATACGCGCCGCACAAAAGGCCGTCCACTTCTTCACCGATGTAACACGGCAAGCTTGGACAACGAGACACCGCTTGTTTGTGAGGTGGAATGGTGGGGGCCTTTGTGCTTCGTCCATCAGCTGCATGCGCTATCAGTTGGCCGCCAGAGGGTTACTATAATAATCACGAGTGAAGATTAGGCTCCGGCGAAACACCAAAAGCCCTTTCCGAGACAGCATCGCCGAAGGACAAGATCAGGGCACACAAGGCAATTAGGAGGCACAAATGTCATAGTTCTCTTGGCTTTTATGTATATCCTCCATTTTCTCCCCTGGTAACCACCTCCTTTCTACTTTTAGCTTATGTTTCATGCGAATGTTTACTATGAAAGCGGAGGCAATTCCAGGCTCTTGGTTCATTTATGCCTACTGTATAACACGCAGCCCTTGGCTTATAACGCATGCCTTTTTTGTTGTTGTTGCTGCTGCTGTTGTTGTTGTTGTTATTTACGGATTTAGATTTTGTGAGCTAAATGCAATAGCACAAGTGACAGCTGAGACTCCAGATGTTGGTGTAAGGCTTTTTGGTTCAAGGAGATCTGGTGCCTGATCGGCCGATATTAGCGGGCACATCGCATCGACAGCCTAACACGATCCATCCAGCCACGCCGCCTCTTCCGTATATTTGATCGTAGATTTACTAGACCTAGGCACACATAAAAGACGAACCCTGATGATCAACTCACTAGCGCTAAGATTGTTTACTCTGACAAATAATCGTCTGGACATCGATTCCACATATTTTTCTCAGCTTTCAATTTATTTTTTTAGAACTAGTTTCTTTTCCCCCCAAGCGTATTGTCTAGTCCGAAACTAACAGACGACAGAAAACGAGTCCACATCAATACGTGTACAGTTCCTTACTGCAGTTGCGACTGGTGCTCATGGAGCCCGAAGCCGTATCGATGTGCCAGGGGGTTCCTGTGGGGAACAGCCCCTCCACTGGCAGTGAGTGGTCTTCACCGCCGCATGCAGATAGGCAAGATGAACGATGAACGATGAACAAATCAAAGCGGGGTTCGACCGCCACATAGGAAGAGAGTATCCGAATGCCGTTTTAGTGGGCCAAAGCGCACAAGGGTGTCAACTTTTTTTCCTTTTTTTCCTTGCGATTAATCTGTGATCTCTCGTATGAGCTTCGAGAAACGTGGTGGGACGGTGTCAGGTCAGGGACCTTGTGCACTGTATTTTCTCGATCAACCTCCACTTATCCAACAAGAGAGAGAACCAAGCCCACCCACCATCAACCCGCAGACAATCGCCGTAATCAATCTGAAGCTATCCGAGATGCGATGCGCAATAAGCTAGCTGTTTGCTTGTTGCCACACTTCCCCGCCGTTTTCCCTTGGGCCTTTTCTTTTTTTTCGGACCGTTAGAAAAATTTGCCAACTGATCTATCACCTTGAATTATCGTCAATTTGCAAGTCTTTCTGTTCTTGTTTTTTTTTAGCCTGCCAACTGCATGTGTCGATCACAACGGCTGGTGCGGAAGGAATTGATGATCATTGCCTCCCGACGCAACGCTGCTACGCCGGCCACCCCTTTCGGTACATGGGCCGAACGAACAAAGTGGAAGACCCATCAACTGTCAAGTCAACACAAGAAGCCCCTTGTCCCTTTCTTTGGTAACATGTGGGGGAGGACAGACGCTATTCCCTTAATCGCCTCCCCAATTTTCTTTCATAATTTGAACCTTGGAGCGAGATCACATTGTTATGCACCACTAACTTGTAGCGTTTTCATAGGGCCCCAGTCAGTGAGTGCACGCACCCAGATTTCAATGGAGCCGTTCGCTAATTGGTGCCCTGAAACCTCTCTTCATCCAGCAGCTATTAATTAGTCTAGAGAGGCAGTTGAGATTGAAACCAAAAGTCTTAGACTGCCCCAGCAAGCCACCTCACTAAAAAAACACAAAAAAACTTGCAGGCAGACCGGTTTACGTGCAGGATATGCGAGATTGATGGTCAAGACCGGTAGGAATACAAGCGTATTATCTATCTGGTTGCTTCCGTGCAGCGCTGCCATGGCATCACCGACGCAATGTATTTATCCATCTGCAGCGTGATAGTCACCTACCTACCTGACCTAGACGTGTCGACCAGTAACGTGTCATATTACAAGAAGCAAAAGAAACAGGTCGTCTTGCAACCCTTCGGAACTGTCATGAGCTGTCAAGTCGTGGATCATTGGCTTAGCCTCCTGCACCTTGGTAGGTGATTTCTGGTTCCTCGCTTCTAATGCCCTTGCACAGACTTGATGGGCAGCAGGACCGTCCTCGATGTTGCATCGGACCAGACTTTGACTCTACCTGTCAAATTGACGAACCATCTACGCAACCATCGAGGAACCTGCTTCCTGCATTTGCAGGGTAGGGTGTCAGTATACTACTTACTGTACATGAGAATAGGCCAGATCACAGCTTGGGCGGGTGCCATCTCTTTCAAAAAGCTTGCCAGGTTCAATCAAGACGGAGCTGTATCTGGACCAGATACGGACCATACTCGGTCAAACGTCAATTTCTGGTGCATACACGCCCCCTCTTTCCTTGACCAATTTGACTGATCACTTCCTTTACCGGGGAAGAGCTATCCGTGTGTCCGCTGGGGCTGGGCATAATAACGCTCGTCTACTAAGCCTGCTGCTTGACATAGTGCATCTTCCCCGCCCGGATCTAAATTGATTGCTGCTTTTTTGCCGGAGATTTCGACATCTTGACAGTTTTGACAGTTTTGACAGGTCCTGAGAAGGGGGTGCTGCACTCACTGCGCAGATGCAGCCGGCCCTCGTATTGCCTAGATGATGTTGTAACAGAAAGGATGTATGTCCCCTTGGAAGGATGTGACTGGTGACGATACCCCCCTTTCTGTGGCTAGCCTTATGCAAGCCCGCGGTACACGCCACACGCACGCACAAGACCACACTCTTTATCGAATAATAGGAAACCAAAGGCTTGCTTTTTGGCGGAGAGCTTACACCGACTTGAACACCCCTGGCTCCCACTCTCAAATATCCCTACTCGGCCGTTTTCTCGGGTCGATACATCGAGATTCCAGCGGCAGCATTACCTCAACGATACTCTTTAGGTTTTTGCAGAAGGAGGGGGAACACAAATATCATTCGTTCGCTCAGTTGAATCCATGGAACGGATCTTTGCCGTGCCGTCTCCTGCAAGGCGGCGAGATCGTACAGGCCATTCCAACAAAGAATCCTGGCCAACTATAGATCGCTATCATCGGTTTGACACAGCCGAAGAGGTGGCCGAGGTCGAGTGTTAGCCCTCGACCAGCAGGTTCTGTTTGTGGTTCTGGAACTGATCTATCTAACAGGTCAGTTCGTCCGTCTTGCGTACCAGAGGGGTCTTTTCGGTGCTGCATCTAGACACAACCACCGCCCCGCCTGTGGGTGATCGATCCGGATTTTCTCCTGCAGGCTAGTGCGAGATTAGGCAGGTCAACACTCAACTGTAGGCCTCACCCTGTCACTTCACACTCGGTACCCGATTGTCAAGTCCCTTGCCCACTGTTTTGCTGTCGACCAACATGAGCATTGCATCCCAACCAGGCCACATCACACATTCTAAAGACGAAAGCTCCGTGGCATGTTTGCTTTGATCAGATGTGATGATCCTTCCATACGCTTTCCTGATCGTCATGAAGTCCACTTTTGACGTTTGGAACAAGGGCATTCTGGTCAACATCACTGATTGTTATGCCCACCGGTGTCAGTGGGCACTGCTAATCACTCGGAGATTTCCTTGATCCCCTGATGCGAACGTATCTTTCATCCACTCAGACTTTTGCTCATGCGGATACGCCCGTTGACACAGTTCTACCTCGGCTGAACATTTCCCCCCTACGTGCCTCATGCATCCTTCTGGTCTAATGACGAGGAAGGTTGAGAAAGGGGCAAAATTTTCTGTCCAAATCCCTGATAGCTATCGTCAATACTACCGTCATAATCTAGCTAAAACGAAGCAAATACGTGCTACCACAAGGGTAGGTATGGGAACCAGGAGCGCAAGTGTCCTTGTGGTTCTTTATCTGTCAGTCAGCACCTAGACATGTACTATTTTGGACACAAAATTCGTATCTTCTCTGTATTTTAAACTTCTCGTCTAACAAACCAGTTTTTGACTTTGTTGAAGGTGGAGACGCTACCTCGAGCCGAGCTGTCAGATAGACACCCTGGTCATACACCTACAGTAGTACAGTTCGTCCTGCACCATAATCGACAGCGATGGTGATTCGTGTCCCGCGTGTGACCCTCACCCTGCTCTTGGTTGGGGTCTCAAGAAAAGATGACCTTTCAGTGCCCTGAGAACCTGAGTAATTTTGACCGGGGCAGGCAGGCTTTACGTGTTTCCCCAACAAGTTAAGCCTGGCATTCCAACAGAGCGGTACCAGGCTCCAGTCATTGCTCATTTGGTTTCTTTTCCCTCTTTCTCTCTCTCCCCTATCTCCCCCCTTCTTATTGTCTGTTCACTGAATCTTTACCCGCCCTGGAAGCCAGGGCGGAGACTGCCAACCCTCCAACCAGATATTCCCACATCATCGTTTTCAACCTGCAGAGGGGGGGTGTGGTGTTGCGTTTCTGGTACTATAGCCATCATAGCCATAGTCACTGTGTTGCGCTCGGCAAAGAATTAGAGCCCCTGTACCTACAACTCAACGAGCCGGTGATGGCTACTGTTTCGGTCGGGTCTTTGGGCTAGTGGGAAACAAAATCTAAGAGGAAGCCCAGTAAGTGTGGATCGTTGCCTGTACCCGTCTGGCAGGTTTTCCGTGGCCTCTAGGCCCAAGGAGGGAGGTTTTACTCAATTTTTTTGTCGTTCTTTTTCTCTGCTCTCCGTCTCCTTCTTCCCCCTGTCCACAGTATACAGTACAACTTGAGCTACTACGAGAATGGTATGGGTGAGGAACCGTTACTTTCCACACACCCGATAATGTTCAGCTTTTTGAGACGCCAAAAATCCTACAGCAGAGACAGGAGGCAAAAAAAAAAAGAAAAAAGAAAACAGTACCAAGTGGCTGGGCCAGTCTCATACGAGATGTGCCCTGCTCAGTGAGCTTGTTCAAGTCATGTCCAATAGGACTATGGAGAAATGTGCGCGTGCGCCTACAGGGTAGGCCGCAAGCGAGATTCTGGGTGTCGATCTGGGGTGGCACACCATTCTGCACTGGGCGGGTTTTCCTTGGCTTCTCGAGCCGATGTGAACAATTTTACCCTTGTTGGTGGTTGGTTTGGTCCACCCTAGCCAGATCAGAGAGCAAGGGGACTAAATAAAAAAAAATGTCTGGTTCACGTCAGATGTCATGAGCGGGTCCGTTCTCATTGGCATGGTCTTGTGTTTGAGGTTTTTTTTTTGTTTTTTTTATGTATTTCATTTGACAGAGAGCAGGGGATGGACTCTTCGATTTCTATTCTAGCGTGCTGTCTTTCAGGTTAAGACTAGTAAGCGAGAAAGATTGGGCCGACCGAACGCCGGATGGTTCATGATCACACGCAAGAGACAAGCTTGGCAGGTCGGCGTCTTTGAATCGTTACATCCATTATTCGTCAACTCTTACCCCTGACACATTTTTTTCTTCTTCTTCTTTTGTAATTCTCGAAGGAAAAACTGGAGATGGGCCACCACGGAGATCCGGACTCGGCTCCTTATACTTTCGGGACCTGGCCGGGCCGGCTGTGGCGCAATCATCCCACCCGGAAAGCGGCTACTCAGGTGGGGATGAAAGAATTGGGCAGTAAATGCGCACGTCCTCAGGGGGGGCTCAGACTCAAAGGCATGAAGTTGAACGGAGAATAAAGTAAAGACTCCGACACCCGGTGTGTCGATCACGGAGGTCCTGCGCCACGGATCCCTAAGTGGTAAAGACTTTTGTTTAGCCTCTTGGAATGGAGCGATTTTTTTTCGTATCTGGAGCTCAATACGGGTGGTAACTCTTTGTGGTTCAAATAACAGGATATCTACCTAATCACCTACCTAAATCAAGTGGACAGAGGTGGTATCGCGCTTGGACAGAGGATAGTTAATGACCTCAGACCTCCCAAGTTAGGAGATCATGCCCGCGGCCGGGTATACACATGACTATAGTGATTCTTTGAAACTTGGGTCTAGACTAGAACTACATCACAGCCTATTGCCTTGTTGTGGAGTTTCTTTTTAGGCAACGCATTGCGCAAGAGCCAGTTCTTCAAAGTCTGTGCGACTCAATCACAATCGCCACGGAGGCCCTACCACGTATAGTTGCGGTTTAGGGAGATATTCCAGGTGGTTATACTATAGCCCGCGCCCCTCTACTCCACAATCTCGGTGAGAGCCATCTGCTGGGGTGATGCCTGTGTTTTGATAGGGTGCTATAGCATTGTGGTTTGTATCAAGTGGGTTTGCAAAACAACAAGTACCGCAAACGACGCCAGCATGTGAAAACACGACAAAGCGAGATGTTGGCTTGAAAACACATCTATGGGTTAAAACAAATCGAGACAGTAATTTGCAATTTGAAATGTCAAAAATATCTCAAGATTTGAATATATTGCGCAGCGTTGAAATTAGAAAGTTTAGGCACGTTTCCGGGCCTTTGGTTTAATGCTAATGCCTCTTAACTTTTGCCGTCCCTATTATTGGCAACCCACTTTCAAGGTTGGTATTTTCTAGAGC
>JAVHJQ010001907.1:0-12223 GCA_031306095.1 Pyricularia sp. CD86 | reverse complement strand
GGAGGGAGCAGGATTCGAACCTACGTTACACAAGTAACAGCCATGGCGCTTAACCACTGCGCCATCCCCCCGCGAGAGAGGTGGTCAAGGCGTTGCCGATCAACATTACAATGGCACCTGCTCGCATCAGTCCAATGAGGCTTCCCCAGCGAGACATTACTACCCCAGTGATGAGTCCACCTAGAGGCAATGCCAGCGACGGGATGACGAGGCGTGCGCCGGCCTTGGTTGCCGAGTCCCCCAGCACGACCTGGCAGAAGAGTGGGAGCATGAAGATGTACTATTTTGGTTGGAAGGAATGCTGTCAGCCGTCGAGTTATATGTTTCCATGCCATCCTCCAGTTTAAGAAGGTTGATGTTAACGTGTGAAAGTCGCATACCGCATAGGCCGAAAGCCCAAGGCTGACATTGGCTAACTGGGTGACCGTCGGGAGAAAACCGTGGAGAAGGCGTAGAGGAATGACGGGGATGGCAGTGGTGCGGTGTTGGATTGTGAAAAACAAGGCGAAGAGGAGCGAACTCCCAATGAGGGGCCCAACAACCCAGATACTGGAACAGGGAAGTTCGTTGCCGCCAAGACTCAGTGCAACTAGCTGCACGGAGATGGCGACAACCAGGACTAAGGCACCGGAAATGTCGACCTTGGACCATATGGCGCGGAGAGGACTGACTCGGCGTTCGGAAGAGACGCTCGACTTTGGGTTCTGCACAACGAACCAGCCGAGAACGAGAGCAGCGACCGAGATGGGAACTTGCGAAAGGAAGCACCAGCGCCAACCGATAATGTCGGCAACGGCACCTCCCAGGGACGCCCCAGCTATGGCACCGAAGCCTACAAAGCCGTTTTGCAGTGCTTGGTACATTCCTCGCCGTTGGAAAGGTATCATGTCCGAGTTGATGATTGTTGCTAAGAGGGTCAGTTGAAGTTTTAGATCCAACCAGCCCGTCAGTCACTCACCCAGTGTCACCAGCCCACCACCCCCAAATCCAGTCAAGGTACGCATGATATTGAGAAGCACAACATTGGTGGCCAGCCCACAACCCAAGCAGCCGAGAGCAAATGTAGCACTGCTAACAAAGAAGCAGGGTCGCCTTCCAAAAATGTCAGAGAAGCGACCGTATAGCGGCTGGAATGCGGTGCTGGTGACCAGGTATGACGTTGTCAGCCACGAGGCCGTGTTGGCGGCGTCGAATTCGGAGCTGATAACCGCGTAGGTCGACGCCGTGATGGTGCTGTCAAAGCCATACAGGAACACGTTTGCCATGATGGCGGCCTCGATCCAGAGGAAGCCCGGCGGTGGTGTCCATGACCCCTTTGCGTCAACGACTGGGTCGTTGCTGGGTGAGAGAAAGGGCGCATCCTCGCTGTCGGCATCTGAAATATGATCACCGGGGCCTTGTAGCGTAGATGCACTTGTGGGGATTGTTGCCGTCGCGTGGGCCTCCTCGTCTATTGGCGGAAGCGGCCGAATCAAGACCTGGTCATCGAGGGGTATCGTCTGGGTTGACATGCTGCACAAGTAAACAGTGCCTTCGATTTAACCTTTTTTACCCCTTTCTTATGCCCTCATCCCTATTTCTTCACCAAAATGGTTGTTCCTGTCAATGATGTCAGATGAAACTTTTCTGACGTGCTTATCCGGACAAAACAATCCGAGTGTGGGGGAACAAACAACCCTATAGAAACCACACGTCAGAAAGAAATGCGGGGATATGCGAGATCTGTCTATCCAGTAGGTAGTAAGGTCCTCCGAACTCGGAATCCACTCTGAAATCCCTGAAATCTTGCAAGCCTACAATAATAGGCAATCCAAGATCATCTTGCGAGCTGCGCTTAATCAACGACAATATTGGGTCTCATTCATTATTCATTGAGATTGAAAGGGCTTACACCACACTGACAACATGTACCCAAATCGGCCCCTTGACCATCATTAGATTTACAATTCCGGACGCTGGTAGACCATTCCCCCCCTCCCTGCGTTCCTCTTCCTCCTAGGATTCGAGGGTTGCTTCCAGATGGGCTGGTCAGGATCGTATCCCACCAAGCAGTTTACAGTCTCTGCCCCTTCTCCGGCATCGTTGATCTCACTGCCAGCCGGATTCTTCCACTGTCCTGTCAGCTTTATGTAGCCGTCTAGCGCTGCATTCATCGACTTGCCCAACTCGAGAGCCTTGGCCGCACGACTGTGGGAATAATAGGTCAAAAGCTGGGTTGCCGTCTTTCGATCGCCAGAATTGATCAGCAACTCGGCGCTTTTCTGCACCCAGTCAATGTCGCCACGGCTCTGGTTCTCGAATCCGGTCAACATGCTAGTGACGACCGGGTGGAACGCGTCGGGAGCGGAACACATATAGTACATGACCCGTTTGAAGATCCTTCCGGCGAACTCGCTTGCCTCCTGCAGCTCAAAATCGGGATTCAGAAAGCTGCTCGACGCCCCCGTGGTCAGGTAGCGGTGCTCGCCAAACTCGGGCGGGACGTTGTTGACTCCCAGCCACCAGGGCACAAATGGCGCCGCGACGGACCCGGTGGGTGCTATCCAGATCCGCAACATGTCTCGGTCTACGCCCGCCTTGAGGCTGAGCACCTGTCCATACCCGGCCTCGTCGTCCGAGATTCGCACGTCGCGCACCCGCTCCATCAGCTTCTCTTCCGTGAGAGGTTTCATGGCCAACGTGGCATTCTCCAGCGCCGCTTGAGACATGAACTTGAACCCGCCGTCGCGCGCAGTCTTGTTGTCGCCCTTGTCGCCGTATGCGTTGAAGATGTTGAAGGCCTCGCCGCTCTTGGGATCCCACCACCCTTGATCGACGGCGAACGAGACGATGTTGGCTGAGCCCATGTAATCCGAGCTGTTGGCAAAGTCGACGGGGAAGTCTTCAATATAACCAGGGTACAGCACCCGCACGACATCGGTCTTCAACCGTTCGGCAGCCCACAGCTTTTTTCCGCCCGCCATCTCCCACACGACCCAGCCCTCGTCCTTGTCGGCGACCAGGTGAGTGTTGCCACCGTAGGTCGCCTCGCCGTACTGGTCCATCAGTTTTCCGATCATCTCGACACCTTCCCTGGCCGTCTTGGCCCTCTCGAGTACGATCCTGGCCAAGTCGCTATACTGCACGCCGCGCTGCGGTGTCGGCGTCATTTCGACCAGCTCGTCGCGGTTCTGGGCCCAAACATCCCTGACCGCGACGCCGTACTCATTGACGCCGCCGTTGGTCAGCGGCGCCGGGAAGCCCTCAAAGTCCGAGTACTCCATCGACAGGTAGCGAAAGGTATGGTTGACCTGCGGGATCTGGAACAGCTCGCCGGGGATGCTGGCCTTGGGGGTGACGCCAACTGTGATGGTGGCGTTGGCGGCGTGGTCGCGCGCCGGGAACAGCTGCAACCAGTGCGACGAGACCTCCTCTCCTGTGCCGCCCACCATGACGCTTCCGTCCGCCGTAAGGTCCATGCCGACGTAGAAGGCGTAGCTGGCGGTGGCGGGCCCGGCGAGGGACAGAGCTGTCGTCAGTACAGCTGCTCTGATGGGGACCATTTTGCCGTTGGGGAGCAAATACGGGTTTGAGGGGTTTCGACCCGGTGGCGAAGCAATTGGGACGGCAAGGGAATAGAAGGTTGTTGTACAAGGTGAGAAATTTAAGACGGGACGATTAATCCCGGGGAGACGTGCTCGGCAATTAGACCGACGCTGCACTATCTCGGCGTGGTCCCGAAGCGAAAAAGAAAAACCCCACCAAGCAATTTCCGGTATCGCGCATGACGTCGTGAGATGGCAGCACGCTTGCCCACCATTCAATGCCAAGCAAGAAATAGATAAAAAATCAATCAGACCCGGGACGAAGTTGGGTATCTTTTGACAAATTGGGCAATTGTTTCACTCATACACTCATATATGTCGCGTCAAAAGGGCGTCTCTAGGTAAGTCTTCCCGTCAAGTACGTCGCATTTTGGATCGAGCAATTTTACTAACAGCAATGCCGAGGCTCACTTACATGTTTGTCCTTGGGAACTAGCCTGTCAGTCCACTTATAGTGCTACACAGCACAATGGCCTCCTAGGGCCGTCTCGTCAGGGCACCTACCTGCTTAATACATGATCCATCGACTAGTAGTCTTGACAAACTGCAAAACGCCCCAGAGCACCCATGTCCGTTTATTCACGGCCGGGCCATTGCAACAGTGATGACAAGTTCGAAACTTGGGTTGGTAACCGTACACTATGTACCCGACTTGAATGGAGCCTCTCTGCATCCATTCTCGCACCTCCGCAAGTTGTCACAGAACAAGGAATAGCAGGTCCTTTCGGTACCCAGTGAGCCTTTGGGTAGCGGGTTGCTTGCTTCAACCTCTATTTTACCCTGGGGCAGGGTTAGTCGCCCTTCTAAACTGCCCGCATAAAGGTCTCTTGGTCAAATAGACTGGTTTTACCAATAGGCCAATAGGCAAACGCAGAACTCATAAATGTTCTCGGTAGTCTCTGGATTAATCTGCAAAGATGCGACGCCGTATCCATCGCCTCCTAAAGCCCGACTCGAATATGGTATTGCCGCTGTGTCGGCAGCGGGCGTCATCTGCTGCTGTCCATTGGAGCGTTTGTGTCTCGTCATTTGGATTTTTGACGTCTCCTTCTGTGACCAGCGTGTGGGAACTCCTGACGAAACCTCGCTACCATGGCAGAACTGCCGAACCAAAGCTCCCCCTTGAAGTTAGTGGTCTCGCTCCAGCACTCCCGAGTTTGTCCAGCCCATTGACTACCTGGGCATGTGTCAAAGGTCAAGCGTTGTTTTCATTCGCCAGATGACCATTTTGGCCATGATACAATTCAACAATATACTAGTAAAATAACGGACCGTATCCGTCGGTTGGACAGTATTACTGTGTCAGTCTCGGTCCTGTCCACTGCGAAGCGCTTCGAGGTCGGCCAGGAGTGTTGTTGTGGCAAAAAGGTGTTTATTTTGATGAGCTGCTTATGCTCCGAGGATTGGATCTATGGCATAGCGCAGTGTGGTACTAAAATAGAGTTTCAAGTTATAATTAGCAAAGCATGACAGCCTGACGTTAAGTCTATCGGTTTTTATGCGTTGAATATGGCGGGGAAAATATAAAATGTTCGTTGGACTTTTACTCAGACGTCTACAATTCAGCTTCTTTATCTCTTTACTGCGCTCTTTGCATTACTCGTATTTTCAACACTTGCTGTTTTATCTTTCATATCTCAACCTTTAAGCCATCAGGATATTCATTTGTTTGCATAAGATAAGATTCTGCTGGGTCTTCTCCCTTTTACTGTGTTAACATCCACGACTTTGTTGCAACACCTTTCAATGCGGCTCAGAAATATGATTTCCGTTGGTTTTGTTTTGGGCGCTCTCGGCAGCCAACAAAAAAGTACAGAAGATCAATTGGAGGCATGTATAAAGGGCTGCAATAGCAAATTCAGTGCGTTTGCAACCGTCTTTCCCGCGGTAACCAAGCATGAATGTGCAGAGTTCTGTGACGGAAGGGGCCTATTTGGGGCTAAACCTCCCCATCTCCAACAACAGCAATCTGGCGGGGGCGCAAGTGTTCAAAAACAGCAGGGCAGAGGCAAAGTCGCCAAATAAGAGGGTGGTTGTGTTGGTACCTGTCGCATCATCAACAGCTTGAACCCAAACATGTCATAGGCCCACACGGCTTGACGGGCACAATACAATGTAGCAACTGTTTCCAACACCTGGCAAGTCAGCTCTTGTTTAGAACTAGTCTTTTAGTGTTTTGTTTACCCCTTGCCCCTTTTGGCGCTCGTGGCTAGCCCTACAACCCCGTATTATTCCCAAAACAGCGTCACCGGACCCAAGGCTTGCCGCTAGTGCTTCCACCGTTCATGATTAGACCATCTTCTCCTTTGAGTCTTGCCAGGCAAAGGACCAGTTAATTTCACCACTGACGCTAACTACTTGCCTGGCGTTATCGTATTGAGCTTGACCCCTCTTAGCTCTGTCTATTCCTGGGTCTAGGTGTTCGTGTGGCAGAATCGTCAGGGAGTTGATGGCGTTTGGATTTGTCTCCTTTTCTGGCATTGCATTTGTATTGAATGCATATAAATAAGAGATGAAGGATTCTCTGCAGATCATCTCGGAACACTTGTCGATCATCCACTCAGAAAGATCTTGCCTTTCACACACTCTTTTGGATCAAACACCTTGTTTTAGTGCGCAAACAACAAGTCGACTAAAGCAACCCTGTCACTCGTTTTAATCTGCAAGAAAAACACACACATACCATGGTCCGCATCATTCACGCCGGCGTCTTTTTCCTCGCCGGGCTCGTCGCCGCGGGCGTCTCCACCGATGGTGTCTGTGGTCAAAACGGCAACACATGCCAGGGCAGCGTTTTCGGCAACTGCTGTTCTCAATATGGGTATTGTGGCAGCACTGATGCCTTTTGCGGCACGGGCTGCAAATCTTCCTGGGGAACCTGCTCCTCCGGTGGCAACGCTGGTGGCAACGCCGGTGGGCAGCCCGCCACCAAGGTCAGCACCGACGGCACGTGCGGTGGAAACAGTGGTCTTACGTGCGCCGGCTCCTCTTTTGGCACATGCTGCTCTCAGTACGGCTATTGCGGCTCCCTGAGCGGCTATTGTGGAACAGGGTGCCAGGCCGGCTTCGGTTCTTGCGGCAGCTCCTCCCCACCTTCCAGCGCCGCCAACCCTCCGGCCTCAACCAGCGCTACCCCCTCCGCCAACTCTGTCCCATCTGCCAGCTCTTCTCCTTCTTCCGGCAAGGTCAGCAAAGACGGGACCTGCGGAGGTGCCGGTGGCATGACTTGTGCGGGATCAGCATTTGGCAACTGTTGCAGCAGCAGTGGATGGTGTGGTAGCACTGCCGACTACTGTGGGACTGGATGCAATTCGGCTTTTGGAACTTGCGCCAGCACCCCGGCCTCTTCGTCTCTGCCGTCGACCGTGGCTACCTCCGCAACGCCGTCATCAACCGCCAAGATTTCACCCGATGGATCCTGTGGCGGTGCCAATGGCTATACATGCCCTGGAACTCAGTGCTGGTGAGTGACTATTGTTTACTTTCACCACTATATCCTCACTCCCTCCGTGACACAGGTCAATGCATATCTGAACTAACACACGTTGTTCTCAACCTCAGTGGCAAGAGAGGTTGGTGCGGCAGCCCAAGTTTCGCCTACTGCGGCATGGGATGCCAGCCGGCTTTCGGCACATGCGCCCCCTGCCCAGTCGGCGGCTGCACCAGCGTAACGCAGGGGGGCTCGCCGACTTGCCCTGGCGACGGTGGCAACTGCTTTGTCCAGAACGGCAAGAGGTTCAAGGTCGACTGCAACGGCGCGACCATGGCAGGTAACGCCATACCCCTGGGCAACGGCACCTTTGCCAGCTCTGACGCCAAGACGCTCGCCGGGTGCCTGACCGCATGCGCCAACACCCCGGGCTGCGTTACCGCGAGTCTGTACACCAGCATGGGCCAGTATAATTGCGCCCTGTACAGCAACATTCCCGCCTACAGCGACAGCTCCTTCGCGACGGGTTGGTTCGCCAACCTTATACCCGAGACGTGTAATTAAGCGGGGGGTTCTGCGAAGTAGCGGGAGCACACCCTTTGCCTCTTGCTGTCTCCCTGTGCTTGGGCGCCATGGCGCATGGTTTGACCGGTGTAAAGATAACTAGACGGGGGGCATGGTTTGGTTGAAGGCCGATTTTCAATGATGTATACAGATAGCCTTTGCAGGATTGTAATTGTCAGTTCAACTGGACCAGCTACTACAAGAAGCAGACTGCAGTGCCGTGTCTCCGGGTCCGAGACCTCCAGTTTTCCAAAGGTCGGCTGGAATCTGGTGGTGTAGCCCCTTTGCTCAATAGGAAATTTCAGGGGTATTAGGCTTGTGATGCTGCTGGCTGTACCGTCCGGCTGAGACCCCTTCTGTAGGGCAGCGAAGACGTCTAAGAACGGCATGTAAACTACGAACAGAAAGAAAGATCAGCTGCAGCGGATGGCTACTTGCACCCCAGACGGGAGGTGTCCAAGTCGGCATACGTAGGTGTGGCTGGTTAATTAACCCACAGTCCTAATCCTTCTAAGCTACCCAACATGGAAAAGCCGATAAAACCAATCGCGTAATTGAACATCCACCCATCGGACAAGCACCCGCAATGACGCAAGTAGCTTGTATATTTCCTTCAACGACCTGGTGTTTCCAAGGTCGACTGGGCCGTACATTTGGTAGTTGTCTCCCTCGTCGCAAAAAAAATAAAGCTCCCAAAAATGACCCATGACGAGGACGATGGGTAAAGCCTTGACCATGGGCGGCGCAACATGGTCGTCGGGCTTGCGGCATAAATCGGTACAGAGGCTCGGCAACTGTGACCATCTGTAGAGCAATGAAGCACTCCAATTTCCGAGCTGGAGTCTTCCCTGGTCCGACAAAGTTTGCGAGACTTTCGTTTCGATACTGATGCCGATAGGCTGCTCCAAAAAATCGTCCACCGAAGTGTGATTTACCATTCTAGTGTGATTTCGAATTGCATGCCCCAATGCAATGTCTGAATCGTCAATGATGAGAAGATAATCCACCATTTCGCTGCCACTCAAGGCGTCGTCAGCCTCAGTCCCGCTTCGCCATTCGAGCTGGATGCCTGCTGTGGTGGCCCCTACCGCTATAACTCCACTATACGGGGCCGCTGCACGCCTCAAAATCCGTGCATGAACATCAGAGTTCCATGTAGCTTCATGGCTAAGGTATCTCGCACACCTCTCCGCGGTTTTTTGGATGGCTTGCAAATCGTCCAGTTCGATCGCAGCGTCCAGTTTCTTTTTGTCCTCCTGCTGCTCAAAGTCAGGATCTGTGACGAATCTATCATCTGAAGTGTTTCTAATCAAAGTTTGAATTTGATTTTTTGCGCCGAGAGGGTAGATTGGTGTAATGTCGTCATGGATATCCACAATGTCTTCGTAAAGACCCAGCATGTCCGGAGGTAGTCGTGTTTCTGGTTGGTTGCCCAAAGACGCGTTGGCGTTAAAAACTTTTCCGAATAACTTGTCTACTGTTTTCTTCAGAGACCGGGGCCGCCTGGACGTGGAGGCATTCGATTGCGATGTAGGTGGGAATGATGACGTCTGTGCGCTCTGGAGAGACTGGTTCGATATCGATGCTGCACCGTCTGTGCGCTGATGTTTCGAGGGTGAGCCCGATCGCGAGGTTCCCCGCGGTGTCGGCATGTCGACGTCGAAAACCCGCTTCTTGGTGTTGGGAGATGGATTGGACTCGATGTCAAGGCCGGCGTCGTCGAGCCAAGCCTGGATTGTGTCGTGCAGCGATGAAATGTGTAGATCTGAAAGGTAGGATTGTCGCTGCATCGCGAAATCGATGTGGGAGAGAAGTAAAGCGATCTTGGCGCGTTTGTCGGACAAGATTTCAATGGCGGCATGTCGCTGTCGCGGATAAAGAGTGCTCTTGTTGATGCTGCTTTAATCGCGCTCGTTCTAATCTGAGGGCATCTTGTCGAAGTTCGTCGCATGTGACGGGCATCCGCACTGTGCTCGCACTGTATCCATAATAGGTAGCACTGTTGAATATTGTACATTTATTATCTACGTGCCAATTAAATGCAGTTAAGCCGGCTACAAGTGCCTTCAGTAGAGGCTAAGTGGCCCGGACGGAGTTGTGAAGGGATCACGAAATATATGGTCGGTAACCAAACCCCATGTGTCCAACACGTGTATCATGATTAAAAAAGACATTGTTTATCTTGACTGACTGACATCGCCACTCTCCAGATCCCTGCTCTCTTCGATTTGTATGACCTCGTCTGGGTGGGCGGCATCCTGTCCGGGGTTGGCATCCTCGTAATGCAAGATCTTGAAGACCTTGTACAAACCAGCACCCAACAGCGAACCCAGAAACGGGCCAACCCAATAAATCCAATGATAGCTGGGAAACTCTGCACCAGCCACGGCACAACCAAAACTCCGTACAGGATTCAGGGCTCCACCTGTATAATAGACTCCTGTGTGTAACTGTATTAGCAGGGATTATCGAAATGGCAGGCCGAAGTGTGGAGAGATCAGCAGCTCGTCTGTCGTGTTACGCTGCACGGGCTGGACCAACTCTGGCACGAAGGAACCAAGACGAAAACCAAGTCAAATAGTCTGGTGCTCACCTGGGATTAACGCAACAAACGCC
Source organism: Pyricularia sp. CD86 (assembly GCA_031306095.1). Classification (NCBI taxonomy): domain Eukaryota; kingdom Fungi; phylum Ascomycota; class Sordariomycetes; order Magnaporthales; family Pyriculariaceae; genus Pyricularia; species Pyricularia sp. CD86. The sequence goes on along the minus strand of JAVHJQ010001907.1, from coordinate 2,029 downwards.
GCCAGACCAATGGCGATGGGGGCGATAAAGGTATCCTTGGACTTCTCTGCCGCAACCATAAGGACCACGAAAAGGAGGTACGCGGTGAAAAACATCTCCAGAAACAGGCCCTGCGGGATGCTCACTAATGGGGCAAGCGTTGTATTGACCTGAGAGATACGACCGGGCAGCATGGCCGAAACCACGCCGCCGGCGCACATGGAAGCCACGATTTGGGTAGGGATCAAAACGCAGGTTCGGATCCACGGTAACTGGCCGGCTAGGCTCAAGCCAAAGGCGACCTATTAAGTTGGGAAGCGGGGAGGGAGCAAAAGAATTAGCTAGGATCCTCCATGGGTGTCGTTTTGTGCTCTTCTTTTCTTTCCTTCTTTTTCTCGTGATTGGTTTTTCTTTCTTATTGAGACGGGTTATCAAGGGAGAGGGTCGACATCGTGTACTCACAGCCGGATTAAAAAGACCTCCGCTAATGCGGTACATTGCCCACACCGTTACCAACAGAGAAAACCCATATGCCAGGGCAACAAAAATGGTAGTCTGAGCGCTGTCGCCGCTGGTAGTGTCGGTTTCCGACCCCGTAGAGGATCTGGCCACCATGAAATGGCCTGCGTAACCAAAAAAGAGGAACATGAAGGTGCCCACAAACTCGCCCAGTACAGCAACGAAATGCGGTCGGGCGTTGCTGAAATCGATCTTCCTTCGGCCCCCTCCGACCCCGATACCATCGGCGTTGTCCTTGCGGTGGATGAAATTGTAAGTTGGTGACATTGTTCCGTCAGTAGGCGAAAGGAGTTTTTTGATCAAACCAGTCCTGGTAGCCGACAACGATGGATGAATCCTGGTTGGAGCCCACCGTCCTTGAATCGGAGCGCGATTCTATATAATGTACACATTCAAGTCTGTGTCACCAACTTCGGGAAGATCGATGGTTCGCATGGTTGCTTTTCTCCCTTGAGGATCTTGGCTCGACCGTGGCGTAGAAAAAAGCTTATGCTTTTTATGACGCAAATGACACAGTGTGTCGAGCCTTTTGTCTCTTAATCCTTCCGCAAACTTTGACTGGTCTCACTTTGACGTTGGTGGCTGATGGCGTTTCTCACACACTCTCGGTTCATCGCATGTCTCTCCTCATAGGTCCTTACCATATTATTCTGCTCGAGGTTTTCAGCACGGTAAATGCCTATATCTGTTGGAATTATACCAAGGTAATAGTAAGCGATTCTAATTTTCATCTTTACCAATGAGAATTTCCGCTGAACTATTGCTGACCTTACACCCTGCTCAAGCTGAGAAAGCTGAATAATAACCGAGGTTCAAGACATTCAAATGGCCAAGGTCGAGACCGTTTCGAACTCAGCTGCCACAGGAAATCTTATGTCGATATATCTACGCTAGATTGCTGGCAGATCCCTGAGTTCGAGCTAATGCACCTTGGCAGGTTTAGCTCCCGTTCATGTGGCTGACAAAATAACCCGGACCTGTCGAAGTACAAAATTCGCCGACTAAATACCTAACCGATTCACCATTTTAACCTAGCGCAATTGTTCATAAACAGTTTGTAACTTTGAAACATGCCATGAACTCATCACTCGGAGGTATTTCAAACTTTTCTCTGTAAATGCTTCATCTTTTGTTAATTGGCGCAATGATTTGGGGAAACTCTTTGGCATCCCGGTGATTTGCCAGCCACTAGCCGCTGTTATTTCTTTTGATCACCTTACTTTTTACCCCCATACGAAGTCCCTGAGCTATATAGTGTAGGCTGAATGTAATAAAAATGCCAGATCTACCTTAAATGTGGTTTATAGGGCAGGGACCCAAGCTTAATGCGTTTTAATCCCTTACCCTGTGGTTAATTCGGCCTTTCTTCCGTCTACCGAATTCTGACCAGCTACTACTCTACTTATCGTTCGAATCATATTCTAGCGCTGAGCGAACCAGCCCGTTTCATGTGCCCAAGCGGATTCAGCTTCTGGTTAAAGTATATTCTCAGCTGGGACGAATCCGTCCGTATAAAGTCGGTCAATAAACG
>JAVHJQ010001901.1:0-17451 GCA_031306095.1 Pyricularia sp. CD86 | reverse complement strand
GAAAAGACCCAGGCTTCGCCGAGGCCCTCATCCAATTCGGAGCTGACATAGACCCAACGGATGTTCACAACATGACGCCACTCCAGCACGCTCTGGCGGACGGCTTTAAAGAAACGGCCAGGGTCTTGGTTACAAACGGCGCCGACGTCAACGCGCGCGGGGAAAAGATCCCATGCCGTATCGATGCGGCCCAATGTCCGCCGCTGGTGCTCGCGTTGGGGCGAAAGTGTGAAGAGGAGGAAAAAGTACGCCTGGTTCGTCTGCTTCTCGAGCATGGTGCTGATGTCAACATGGGTATGCTGAGAAGGCCCAACGTCAAGAGTGCCAAGTTCTTTCACCGCGGCTTCGGTGGTCACTTGGGCTTCGACACGGCCGGCATGACGGCTATGCACTACGCTGCGCAGACCAGAAACCCGAACGTCATAAAGCTTGTGATCGGCGCCGGTGCGGACCCCAAGGCCTTGGACGAGTTTGGGAGAACAGCTGTGCATCATTTTGCCTACGGGTACTCGAAACCAACGGATAAAGAGTCGGAGGACAAGAGGACCGAGAGCCGCCCGCTGGGGAGTATCTCGGATGCCCTGCTACTGCTTCTTCAAGAATGCGGCATGGAGTATCTGAATCGTACTGCGAAATGGACGTCACCGTGCTATGTGCTTCGAGACGGATGCCACTCATATACAACCATAGAGGCGAACATTCACCCCTATCAGTTGCCGTGTCGGTAGCAGATTGGCGAATGGCAGAGGCGCTTGCAGGCCTGGGTGCCAGGTTGCAGACCAACATCCCGCTGAATCCGATGTTGCTCGAAGCTGCCAATGAACTAGAAGTTGGTATGGTCGAGCTGCTTCTACAGCATGGTGCTGAATTCTTCGAGAGGGGAGGGAAACAAAGGTACCCGGCTTGGAGGAAACTTTTTCGCAAGTTGGAGACTACAGGGCCTCAAGGCCTACCTCGGTTCAAAGCCATAATTCGACACGCCTACGCGAGCGGGCTAGACTTCAACACAGAGATCAGCGGTAGTCCTCTACTCCACTGCCTTGCCACCTTGGTGAGCCACACACCGCAGGCTGCGCAGGTACTGCTGGATTTAGGGGCAGATCCCTACAAACCTGACGAGAGAGGCATCGATGCTTTCCTGATCACGGCCCTGAGCCGTAAAGAAGCCGTCCTGAAGATCCTCCTGGATCACGCGAGAACCCACCCCGACGAAACTCACTGGACTCGTCACCTCCCCCCCTCAAGAAGGCTCAACACCCGAGGAATACGGCCCGCAAGTGCAGCAAATCTGCGAGGCCCTATACGCCGCGGGGCTCATCGACAAAAAGTACACCACCGGCAGGGCGTACGACACAGAATTCGACAGAGGCACCCTACTGCATGAAGCCACCGGTGGAAAAGACGAGCTGGTGCGAGCTCTACTCAAGAACCATGCAAACCCAAACATTGCAAACGCCAAGGGCCGGCGGCCCATCCACATAGCATCGCTAAGAGGAGATGCCGCCATGGTCGACATTTTACTGCACCTCGACGATGCCGACGCCAACATCCTCGACAGCGAAAACCGCAGCCCACTGCACCTCGCGCACCCACGGGCCGCCCTGGGACGGACGCAATCGCTGCCGAGGGATTTCGACAACGACAGGCCGTCGGGGCTATGGGTCGGGGAGCGGTGGCGGGCCACGCCGCTTCACGTAGCCGCCATGAAGGGGAACGCCGACGCGGTGCGGCTGATTGTCGACACGGTCGAGCAGAGCACGGATTTGGACGTTGGGGTTTTGGTTCGTCTGCGGACCGACGACGGATCGACTGTTCGTCAAGTCAGGGGCGCAGGGCCCACGGCGCTGCACATGGTGCTCGATACTGGCGTGTTTTATGGGCTACGTGCCGAGCCCCTGTCGGGGGCTAGAATGGAGATTGCTAGGACGCTGATGGATCACGGAGCCGATGTGGCGGGCGTGGCGGATCATCTGTGTCTGAAGGATGTGGTGAGGTTTAGCGAGTTTCCGGATCTGTGGGATCGGTTGCGGGTTGGAGTCGGTAGTGACGTGGCCGTACTCTGACTCGGTCAGGGTAATGGGCTGGGGAGAAGAGATGGTTTGAGAACTGCTGGATTTGAGACAAACAAAGACAGAAACATACAAACAATGATAGTTGGTAGCTAAAGGAGCTGGCGAAGTATAACTGTTGGTCACGACACACTATGATGTAAGATGATTAATTTGTAGGAAGCAAGTCGATACAGCTTTGCATTGTGTAACTGAACCAGTTTCCTTGGATCAGGGCGAGGCACTAATAGCTGCATTTTGAATGTATGGAGGGGAATCCAGATAGAATAACGAGTAGATACAAGGTAGGATACAAAGGGGAGGGAAAGTACATATACTTCAAGAACTATCAGTTAGAGTCGCCAAAAATATTAAGCCAAACTGTTGAAAACGTACCACTATCTAGTTGTATCCTGGAACCATTAAAGATGAGCATGACGCTTGTCAGCCGACAAAAAAAAAGGATGAATGCTCTGTTACTTGACTATACATTGCGTGAAGTAGGGTTAAAAACAAGAATAAAAAAAATGCAAAGGCTTATCATATTTACTTCCAATAGAACGCCAATTTGCAATCGCTTGTTAAATATACCTACCTACCTAGGTAAGCAAGGCAAGGAACTTCATGAGGCTCATTATATGGGAACGAAAATAAGCGCACCAACTGGATACTGCACGGTGACAAATCCGTACTGTGCGAATCACAGGTCGTACAGGGTGAGCTGAGCTCTCTATCTTACGTGTAATTTGTTTCTCCACTTGTGTTTTCGGGTGCTATTCCGCGCAAATGGCAGCGCCTAGGTCGCGTCAATTGCTGGTTCGCTTCCTCCTCGGTCAAAATCCACAACATTCGTTCTTTTCCTTCGAGTTCGCGTATATGATGTAGACATGCTTGTGTCACAGTTTAATGTTTGATTTTTTAACTGCAAAAGCTTCTGCTATGACTGTTGCCTCTGAATCCGGTTGCGAGAAAGACAATGCCCGCTTTCTTTGATTCTCGTAATCAGATCTCCGCGGCCATCAACAACCAGCTACTGCCTGCGCTTGATTATCTCGCCGCGGATCCGGATAGACTTGAACGGGCGCTCAATCGTCGGTTCGACCGCGAAATACCGCCACAAGACGACGACGAAACTGAAAGTGATATTTCGCAACAAGCTCGCGATTTTGAACTTAGCCAGCGCCCGCACGAGGCGATCTTGGCAGAGTATAAAGATCTGATTGATGCGCCGCTCGACGGGGACGAGGTGCACAAGCTCGCGGTCCGGATTCATTATGATGGACATCTTTATGACCCCAAAAGGCGTTACAAGGATGAATTCAAGCATGAGCGAGAGCTACTGGTCGATTTTTACAAATCCAAACTCCCCGATCCCAAGGCAAAATGGTTTTTAGAAGAGGGTGAGGAAGGGAATCTTCGGCGCCAAATCATGGCCCGGCATATAATCAAAAAGCGATGGCAACATCTTGGACTTTGGGATACTCAATGGGGGATTCCAGGGCCGCTCAACCCACGAGGGAATGATAATGCAATACAGTGGAGGTGGGCCTTTGAGCCGGAGCCTTTGGAATTTGGTCCGGATCATCCTGTGACTTTGGCCGCGCATCGAAGTAGGGGTCGCAAGTTCGGGGAACATCAGAACCCGCCACCGGCTCATGCTCATCCCGGAAGCAAAAACTGTGCGTCCCAAGATGAAGCCCGTGGCTTTATCATAACGCGCCCATGGTTTCTGTGGGCGCAAGAGAAACTCGAATACAGCCTTAGACTACAACGCATTCCCTTGGCCTTTCTCGGCCGGCGCAGAGAAGATGAACCTGATGCGGTCAAGGAACTCTGGAAGCAAAGAGGTCACTGGGATGACGGCTGGGAGCACCAAACACTGGATGCTGGGCAGCCCATTCCGGGTTGGCGATGGCCCCAGGAGGACTCGGATCTGGAACCTGGAGATTTGTATAATATTGACACTGAGCTTACCCCTTCGGAAGTTGATGCCCTCGAGGCCGTTGATGCATTTCTTGAGACGCCACCCTTAGGGATCATGCCACAGCCGCCAACAGGCTTGAAGGTGCCTCTGGAGTCGCTTTCCACCGAAGATACGTACACGCCGCCACTAAAGAAGCGTCAGAAAAAGTCGAGGGACACGAAGCAGGAGGGGCAGGGGAAGAGGCAGGGGTCAACACAACAGCGGCGCGGTCGCCCACCCAAGTCGGCAAACCGGGTCGAAAAGCTCAAGACGAATTCCTTTGTTTCACAAAAGCCGTTGAAGGCAAAGCATGGACTGCAAAAGCCTGCAGTAAAAGACGGGACAGAGCTGCTACGACGTAGTGCGAGAATAGCAGATAATGCTGCCGCGACACCCAAGCCCGAGCCAACCTCGTCCACGCGCCAGCCACCTAAGCAGCCCATACTGTCAAAAACAACCAAAACAGGGGACGGGAAACACCAGCCGCTCCCTGCGCGAGCTTCCGCACCAGAGGGGTCTAAGAGGGCTCGTGGTCGACCAGCGAAAGAAACATCCTTCACGAAATCCAAACCAAGAGGAAGTCCAAGCAAGGTTGTGGCGTCAAGTGGGGTAGGAAAGGTGAAGAGTCCACCTGCCAAGCGCGGCAGGAAACCAAAGGCTTTGGTTGAAGTCGCCGCAGCCAGCCCCGGCAAGGGACCAGGCACCGCCCTAGTGCGCGGAAGAGGTCGTCCAAGGAAGAGTGTGTGATTTAATGGCAGGCCTGGTTGAGACGGAAAACAGCACGTTGTTAAATAAACAACAGGACAACAGTACATATAATAATTTTCTCTGGCCGACGGGTTGTATTAGATGTAAAGAAAGAGCACCGTCATAATAAAGCTGAATACCATTGTGTGCACATGCTTGCGACAGCATTTAATGTCGCTTGTCTTTGACCCAGCTTACCAGCCCAGTGTAACCAATATGCATGACTGTAGCTTATTTAGTGGGTCACCCCAGATTCTATTGCCTTCTGACGGGTCGCTGTAGCTGAGTAATCGATGCAAACAAATCGTACAGGTGATTCGGTCCAGTAATGAATTTTGGACATTTCAAGACTGCTGCCTAATTGCCACTCCACTGTGACATCTTTACCAAAACAACATCCATACACACGCTCGTTCCGATCAATTTTTCACCAAAGAACCGTCGATTACCACCAGTTGTCATATCGAGGAGGTGTGGTGCTTTGGCTGGGGGTGTTGCCATTTGCGGGCAGCCGCGCGCGTTCCGTCGGAAAGGCCGACCACAAAGGATCCCGCCCTCGCCTTGTTCTTTCATCTGTCGTCTGCCAGCATTTGAACTCATTTCTACTGACGGCGGTTGCCTCGAGGCTTTTTCCTCCCGCATTTCTCACTCGTTTCTGTACCAGGCCGTGGCGTCGCTCGACGGCCACGCCCAAGTCGCCAAAACGTCTTCACCACTTCTACGCGATCTTCATACTGTAAGACTACAACAAATAACACAGCATTTTGGCGTCTGTCCCAAGTCCCGCATTTCAAAGGCGATCAAAGCGAAACCAAAAGCGAGTCGGCGGAACAAGAAACGCAAAAGCCGCGCGGCTCTGCAAGAAGTGTACAATAAGCACACCAAACCGCAAGCGACAGCGCGACCCAAGGACGAAGGCAAAGACACCCGTCAAGCCGCAAAGATGGCTTCCATGGCGGACATGGGCCTCGAGGCCGACCCTTATCAGGCCGATCTGAACAACACGATGCAGTGCAACGACTGTGGCGTGCCTACATTGCTCCAGGAGGAGGTTTCATCGGGTGACATAGTATGCACCGAGTGTGGCCTCGTCGTTGGCGCACGGATAGTAGACATGGGCAGCGAGTGGCGTACATTTGCCAACGACGAGGCTGGTGATGACCCCTCGCGTGTTGGTGATGCTGGTAATGAGATCTACGGTCCCAGCGCCCTCGAGACCAAGGTCGACATGCGCCGCGACCAGGGTGCTTCGTATAAGATTATGAAGTCGCTCAACGCGGCGAACAAGAAGATCCAAAACGAAAAGGGACAAGCGGCCATCAACGCCGGTATGGCAAAGATCAAGGACCTGGTCGACAAGATCCACGGCGGTGGCAACGTCATCAAGCAGGCACAGTCGCTATTCCGCGAGGTCGAGGAGGCCAAGGCCCTCAAGGGCAAGTCGGCTGATGCCGCAGTTGCCGGCTGCATCTTCATCGCCTGTCGAATGGAAAAGGTTCCCCGCACGTTCAGGGAGATCCATGCACTCACCAATGTCTCCAAGAAGGAGATTGGGCGGACATACAAAGCTCTTGAAGAGTACGTCAAGAAGGTCAACTACGAGAACCGGGGCGGTGCCGCGGCCGTTGACCACAAGATGCCCACGGCCGATGACGACGACGATGACATGGCCACCAAGGGAACGACTGCCGAGTCTCTGTGTACACGCTACTGCTCCATCCTGGGATTCCGCGTCTCTCACTTGGCCGAGCGTGTGGCCATGCATCTGGCTCGCAAGTCGTCATCCGTTGCCGATCTGGCTGGCCGATCGCCGCTCTCGGTTGCCGCCGCCTGTATCTACATGATGTCGCACTTGATCGGCGAGCCGCGTACATCCAAGGATATCGCCGCCGTGGCGGGCGTTAGCGACGGCACGATCAAGACGGCCTACAGGTTCCTGCTGGCCGCCAAGGACGAGCTCTGCAGGGACGGTGAGTTCGACCCGGCCACCAAGCAGCGCCGCGAGGGTCTCAACCTCCCGGCCTCTTGCCCAGGACCCAAGGCCTTGCCGTCGGCCTAGTTGCGCGACGGCCGCAACTGCAGTGTTTCCGTTGACCTGCCTTTGGGTGCAGGTGTAGTAGTAGTAGTAGTACGTCAGGGCTGGGTTTCTCTCCTTGTTTAAAAAATTGCGGGCTCTTTCAGGCCTCAGTCGCCTAAGAGCCATCTCTTATTCTTCAAATTGAGGGTCTGTTTGGTTTCGTCTTGGGCTTTCCCTCATCCTATTGGGCATTCATCATGGTTATGGGAGCATCTGGAGTTTGGGAAGTATATGCGTGAGAGCATAATATATTTATCGAGGGAAGTAGGCCATAGTAATATAAAAACCTCGGCCTCATTGTTTGTTTATGGGAAAAGACACGTGTGCGCCGGGATGAAAAGTTTGACTATTTCATAGGCGGTCGACTATGTCAATTTTCCTCATTGCCATTGATCGCTCGGCACACAAATAGCTTTCTTTCAGAAACCATTACATCCTTTGTCTAGGCCTTTCGACAGTCTCTCAGAGACTGGAGAGCCCGTGGTGCAACAGAGGGGCCCTCAAACTGTCTTATCAGTGCATATCTCTTATCTTATCTTATCGAGTTTCTTCATCAGCGTCTACGCGGTAGGCGTGACTTTCACGTGATCCACACTCGGTCTTATATACTCTACAATCCGCCCGACTCTCAACAACAAGCACAAAGCAATTTGGCGCAGGGGAAGCGCGCCGGGCTCATAACCCGGAGGTCTCTGGATCGAAACCAGAAATTGCTATGATTTTTTGATTTTTTTTTTCGGATTTTCATCGAGTTTCCTAGTTTTGCAGTGTGCCAGGCCGTCTATTTATCTGATACCCAGTGACCTTGGTCCTTGTTGGTAGCTAGGTGAAAATGTCTTTTGTCGAGGGAGGAGCAACGCATTGCAACGCTTATTTGTCGCCCCACCTTCCTGACTGTCGCGATTTGTTCTGCTTGCCCACAGCCCAACATCACGAATGTGAATGGGCGTTTGTTCTTTTTCTTTTTTTCCTTCTTTCTCCTTTTTTCTCAGCATCATCTTTTGCGCCCACGTCCACGTTGTCCTAGAGTTGTTTTTACGCAAACATGTGTGGCATACATTTCCGCATTCGCCCGGACTCTTCAGATTTGTCAGAGTCGCGTCCTCTGGATCCTGCCGTGGAGCGCCGCCTGTGCAGTCGCGGACCTGACCATCTTGGTAGGGTTGAGGCGCGAGTTGGATCTTGGCAGCTTTCATTCACATCGACAGTTCTCGCGCTCCGTGGCGATTCCATCACCGCACAACCGTTTCAAGACGCGGCCTCGGGCTCTGTGTTGTGCTGGAATGGCGAGGTATGGCGGATTCGCGACCGGGTTGTCGAGGGCAACGACGGGGCGCAAGTGTTTGAGATGTTGACCGGAACCTCGGGCGCGGGTGCGTCGGAGGACAAGACCGAGGAGGGCATCCTCAATGTGCTTCGCTGTATTGAAGGGCCTTTCTCTTTCGTCTTCTTTCATTCGCCCACCGAAAGGGTCTACTATGGAAGAGATCGCCTGGGCAGGAGATCTCTGGTCGCATCTAGTGACGATGGATTCAAGCTGTGTAGCATCGCCGAGTCTTCTGTGTCGTCTTGGCAAGAGGTTGAGGCCGATGGGATCTACTGCCTGGACATGGGCAAGTGCTCGCCTGAGCTCTCATTTCCCAAGCCTATGGTACATAGCTGGACGGCTGACCATGGACAATATATTGTGAGTTCTGCCAAAGCTGGCAGCTTGCGCGTGTCCCAAGATGGACTTGAGATTGTGCGCCGAACTTACCTTTGCAGATTTCTGGCATTGGATGCTTCAACACCGAATTGCCCAAGGATTCTCAGGCAAATTCACCGCCGGAGATGGATGCTGTGCAGCCATTACATGAGCATATTGCAGAATCACTAAGGCTTCGCATCCTGAACGTACCGATACCCCCTCGTGTCGATTCCGTGACAGTGCCAGACACTAGGATAGCTGTCCTGTTCTCTGGTGGCCTTGACTGCACAGTGATTGCCAGGCTCTGTCACGAACTTCTCCCAGCCAACCAGGGTATCGATCTGTTGAATGTAGCCTTTGAGAACCCTCGGTTAGCAGCTGCACAACGCAAAGTCGACCGTAGTGCGGAAGACTTGCTTGAGGAACTTTATGAGGCTTGCCCCGACAGGGTCACAGGCAGGAAGTCCTTTGCTGAACTGCTCCAAGTATGCCCAGGGCGAGCCTGGAGGTTCATTGCGGTAAGTTTTGCCTGGTCAACCCCACATCTCGGCTTGCATGCTCCGTTTGCTCATCCACGTCAAACAGATTAACGTGCCATATACAGATACTAAATCCCACCGAGCCGAGGTCATCTCACTCATTCACCCTCACAACACAGAGATGGATCTTTCCATCGCCTATGCCCTGTACTTTGCTGCTCGCGGACAAGGTGTATGCTACAGTGACAACTCAATGACTGACATCACGGGCAACGCTACACGACGACGTGACTGTTTTACCCCTGCGCGAATCCTTCTCTCGGGCTTGGGAGCTGACGAATTGTTTGGTGGCTACACCCGACACGCAACCGCATTCTCGCGTATGGGCTATATGGGGCTGGTTGAGGAGCTCAAGTTGGATGTTGCACGACTGGGCAAGCGAAATCTGGGCCGTGACGACAGAGTCATGTCCAGCTGGGGAAAGGAAGTTCGTTTTCCGTTCCTTGACGAGCGACTTGTAAAGTGGGCCATTGATCTACCGGTGCAGCAGAAGTGTGACTTTGGCTTTGACCAGGTTGACGAAAACAGTATCGAGCCTGGTAAACGGGTCTTGAGGCTCCTGTCCGAAAAGCTGGGCCTCAGAAATGTCGCGAGGGAAAAAAAGCGTGCGGTATGTGTCTTCTGCGCCCTCAGGCACTTCTTCTTATCCTGTGTACTCTCCAATCACGCCTCGGTCGGTTTTGCTACATTCCTAGTTGTGCATAGAGATCTAACTAGTGCGACAGATACAATTCGGCTCCCGGACAGCAAAGATGGAGAATGGCAAGGTCAAAGGGACAACGTTAATAACGTAATACACCCTGGTCCGCAGCTCTAGGCATGAACTATCAATGCCTCAAGTCCTTTTGATCGGTCTGATTGCTGCACCTATTGGTGCATCCACCCTTCGTAATTACAACCCTGGCGGTGATGACACAAATACAGATACTTCCGAGTACTGAGGAATTTCGCAGCGACTGGAGACGGTATCTGATCACGACGCTGAGGTTGTGTGTTTCTCTCACATCTTTTGATGGGCTATGAAACCCTCCTCTTCCGACGACGATGTGTCTGTCTTGCTTGGTCGGCAATTCTCTCATCACAATGACGAAGTAAAGGCAAGTCTGAGCCATTGATTCTTTTGCCTTGGCAGTACCAAGGCCTCGTCTGATAGTTGAGCCTCAATTGATTGAATGCATGTCAACTATTCCATACGTTACTTTGTACTTTTTTCTAGACTTGGCAAACTGCAACCCGATTTCCTCAATCTTTGGGCCGCTTGTTCCCCCATCGTAAATCATCCACCGATCATAATCCTCTCTTGTTTTTGATGGCACCTTGAACCAGTTGGAATTTGGTCGATGCAAGGTCTTGTGGGAGAGGGCTGCAAAGGATCGCTAGCGACAAAGCTGCAACAAACGCACCAGGGTCAAGGATCAAGGTAAGCGATCTGGGGCAAGCAGAAACGGTCAGGCTTTTGACACGTTCACCATATCCACCACGGTGTGTGGCATGTTTCTTCGGTCCTCCACTTGCCAGACGAAATGATGTGGTGCAGGTCGCTTGTCGCTTGTCGCTTGTTGTACACGGACACGGCAGAGTGGTGAGCGACCTGTGGTCTGCGTCGCGACGGTGCCTGATTTAGGTGATTTGATATGGTGAAAAGGTACCAAAATTTATCGTGTAAGTGGTCCATATGGTAGCGAGTATTGACTAATACTCAAGTTGGTCTTCATCGCCGCGCAGGCTCCCATTCATCACCATCACAGGCACATGTGAGCCGTCCTGAGGACTACGACTGTGGTTTCAAGTCTCAGGGCGGGAGCCACACACACGGGGACGTTGTGACATGGGTTTCTACGGTAGCATTTTACCTCATTCTCATTCACATTTGGGTTATGGGTCCTCGGGACACACCAATCGGCTCGCGGCCTTGGCAATAATTTGATGTTTCTATTGCATCCTTTGTGGAGGAACTCCGCTCACCTTGCTGTTCTAGGGTGCCAACACCGCCCCCTGCAGATCCCTTCACCCTGCGCGGGAACTCTGTTGCACGTACTACTTTCCATACGCGGTAACGGTTTGTGCTCGGGCCTCCTAGGCTCCTAGGTACTGTAGTTTCCTTGCATCGTCAAATCTTTGCTGTCGTCGTCCCTTGACCCAGTGATCTTCTGGTACGGGAGCGGCACATCTTTACAACGTCTGTAGTACAGTAGTATTTTTTCTTTCTTTTCTGCAAGGCAAGCGAAGGGAATTGGGAGAGGACCCATTCTCGACGCTACCCAAGCTCTACGAAGTACCTTGCAAGCGACCACAGATTGCTTGCTTATCAGCGTTCGCACCTTGACTTTTTTTCCGGTTACTATCCTTTCCTAGCACGTTGATCCTTGGAAGGCAACATGTATTGTTAATCCTGTTCTTTGTCGGGTGGTACTGCGAACCATCGATCTTCTTGATCGTCTTGCCATGTGCTTTTCAGTTCATCACATCTCGTCTTAATTCTTGTTTTATACGTACGGCCAAGGCCCAGGGCAGGTCTTTACCACACAACAGCAAGTCTGTTTACATTCTATTTTGTTTTTTTACCTTTACTCTTTTTTTCCATTCTTTGTCGGCATTTTGGCCGCTTGATTCTTTTCTGGTGCTTTGTGCTTCTGGCCATCCACATTGCACCCGATAGACGTTGCCATCTCCGCCTGGGCTCGTCGTCGAACCACGTCCGGGGTCATAGACGGTCGAAGATAAGGGTACTTTACTACGACGATCATAGTGCTACGAGGGAAGGGGAATAAATCGTCTGGTGGCGGTGGAAGAGGACAGAGTCGCATCACATATTATCGCGATTGCCAGGGAGGGTCGACATCGTGGCTGGACGACAATCAGCAGCGATCTCGAGCGGGTCGAGATCGCCTCACGCCATGCAAGAAGCCAGGAGCATGCAGTACGGAGCCGGGAGGCACCCGCAGATGAATTCCCCGGCGTGGCCGACGACACCTTCTCGGCCATACTCGTTATTCCCGCCAGAGCATAGACGCGGCAACTCGGGGTCGCATCCCTCACCCGGGTTTGCGAGGCCGGTGCCCACGCCAGCGCCGCGGCCGCCGCCGATGACGACAACGACAACGACGACGACATCCCACAGCGCCCCGACCGGTGGAGGTTGGGGCCGCAACACAACCGAAGCGGCGGGCGCGAGGGCCCCTCGCCGAGAACCCGAACCTGACGAGTGGCCGACGTTTGCACAGTACAACACGACGCCGCCGCTGGATGCTCCGACAGAAAGCTCCCAGAAGTCCGGTTCGGGAAAGCGCATAAAGAGCAAACGGAGGAAAGGGAGCCTCCGTAGCGTGGTCGACGACGAAGAGCGGCGGTCAAGGTACGCGCAGGTGTCGATGCGGGCACTGCATGTGCTCTCGCATATGGCGTTGTGCATCGTGGTGCTTTATGTTATGTTTATGTTCTTGGCGATGCCGGCCGTGACCACCACGCGGAACAAAAAGTAGGTCTTGTCTGTTATTTAAGTCGCTTCCATTACGTTTCGCGCGAGCAGTGATAGCGTCTGGCTTTGTGGGCATTTACCCCTCGGTCAAGCCTGATTCTTTCGCCTGCACATTCCGAACAACAAGATAATCAGCAGGCTAATCAACGACCTCGGTCCAATCACACAGACTAAACGCAATCCTGAACGAGCGCAACGACCTCAACCGCAAGGAGGCGTTCGGCCTCGTGACGGTACTCTCGGTCGACGTCATCCTGGACCTGTACGGACTGTGGGTGTGCCGGAGCCACTGGTCCCGCCCGGCGCTGGCGGCGCGTCTCGTGGTGGGCGGCGGCTACATCGCCATGTTTGCCGTGTACTACGCGCTCGGGGGCCGCGTCTTCCCGTCGCAGTTTACCTTTTTCGGCATGAAGCGTAGCTTCGCCGCCCCTTTCCTCTACCTCTTCATGTGGACGCTCGGGACGTGGAACGTGCTGTGGGTGGTCATGTACCGACACCGGCTGCTGGGGAAAGGGCGGCGTGGTGACGACGAAGGGGGTACGGGGCTGGGCGGCAGCAGCCGCGGTGACGGTGGGTTCCGCTCACAGGACGACGCGGTGACACAGCAGCAGCAGCAGCAGCAGCAGCACGCGAGGAAGGGCAGCTCCGCGTCGAGTGCGTCTTCGGCATGGCGACGGCCGATCTGGCCGTTTTTGAGAAAGGGGTCGATGGACGACGACGACGCGACGACGATAAGGGTCAACGAGGAGCAGCAACAGGAGGTCCGTCCGGGGCTCCAGGCGTTACCGCCGGGGTGTCTTGATTCGATTCGGCTGAGCCAGTGGAGGAAGGGGAGGAATACTTGGGGGAACGGGGTCGGGGATGGGATTGATGCGAGGCATGAGAGCGTGGATTTGCAGTCGGGTCCAAGGAGTCAACAACCTTGGAGGGGTGGCTGAGGTATGCTGGGCGTTGTATAAGAAACAGAAAGAAAATAAATAAATAAACATGGTTATCTTCAAGGATGCATTGTTAAACTTTGCATGCCATATCGAGTGACATCAAGTATTTGCGTACTAAAATACAGATTAGCAAAACACGATAGAAGCAGACCAAACCCCAACACATGGAAAGTAATCAAGACGCGCCGGCCCTGTACAGATACATACAAGAGATTCTCGAGATCTCGGATTTCAAAGCAAAACCCCTAACCAACAACAACCAAAAAGAAAAAGAAAAGAAAACAAAGACGTCTTGTCAGCGAGGCTCTCTTCAACTCTCACACTCACCACCCACTGCGGCGGCTGTAGGCGTCTGGTGTAGGGGGAGCCTCTCTCCTCGGCTGCCTCTCATTTCTTCTCTCTCTCTCCGTCTGATACCAGGGCTCGGGATCTGGCTTCTCCCAGCGACCGGAGAGACGCTCCTGAATGGCTTCGGCGGCAAAGCCAAGGAGCGCCTTGCGGAAAAGATCCCTCTCATTGATCCAAGTGCCATGAGCCCAAGGGGCCGCGGACGAAGCGTCTGGATCTAGAGACATGCCCGAGAACCTCCACAGAAACATGTGGTCCCAGTCGAAAAGCGCGACATAGCGGGTCCGGTATGACAATGAATAGGCGACGGCCTGCTTGGTGATTATGGTGGCGTTGTGGCCCATGTCCGACTCGCGCCCCGCGTCGAGAACTCGGTCGAACCGGCTGAAGACTTGGGCGCGCAGCTGGGCTACTTTCTCCTCGGAGCGATGGTCGGGCTCCCGCTGGTGACCCTCAAAGAACTGACCCTGCTCCAGGTAGCCTCTGTTCTTGTACTCGAGGACGCAGACGCCCTCGCCACCGTACCGGATCAGGGTGTCGCAGCGCGTCCCCTCGTTCCCGACGGAGCCCTCGACCTCGCAGCTGTACCCGATGAGTATTCCATAGCGGGCCTGTAGGGCGACGATGACGGGATGGACGAGCCAGAGGACCGAGGAGCGGACGACGTCCTGCTCCGAGATGATCCGGCAGCCGTGGTATGGTGACGGAATGAAGGTGCGCTGCAGGAACTGGGCGATGCTGCATCCCTCCACCGAGTCCCTGAGCAGGGCGTTCCCGCACTCTAGGTAAATTCCCACCCGGCGTCTAAACCAGATAATCGGAGGTGAGGCATTAACGGTGGATCTGCCGCGGCTCTCCAAGGGGATCTGGGTCCGGCTCGGTGGTGGACTTCTGTCAATTTGCAGGACCGCTTTACTAAAAGATTCCAGGACGGTGACGCTGCAATCTCTGGTGTCGAAGACGGACATATTTGCGGTTTTGCAGGAAGTTATTCAAAAGTACAGAACGATGTATGAGGTCCTATTAGGCGAAAGAACAAAAAGGTATTCACTTGGATATTGGAAGAGAGGGGCGATGGAGGTAGATATAATGTCTTTGTTGGCCATGATACTTCTCCAGCACGACTATGATTGAAAGGGGGCTGCTTGGGTACTTATTTATCATTTCTTTCGTGTCCTTCTCTGCGTACTATTTGCGGGTCAAGATGGTAGTGTTCAAAATAGGCGGATAAAAAAACCCCCCCATGACCAACATATCTCATGGTATGATTCGAAAAGGAGAAGAGAGTCTATCCTAGCCGCCCATCAACCGCTACGCGCCAAAGATCTGTTGGTATGATCATGAAAATAATGAGCGCATGGCGGTTGTCTCAGAGATACTACTATATTCGGGGCAACGCCTTGTGAAGTCATAATTGACATACATACAAGGGGCACACCAACGTGAAGCTCGGCTGCAGCACGCAAGGCCAGCGCCCGGCGGTTAACGCAAGGTGGCTGGTTGCAAGCATAGCCGCCGGATAAGCATTGTGTGCGTGGTGGGCTTGCCGCCGAGCGAGTAGTGGTGGGCCGGCTGTCCTTTAGGTGGATGCCGAACATCAGCATCAGATTCTGGACAAATTCCATTTTTATCCCAGATGTTGGACAAGAGCAAGTCTCAATTGATACTCATAGACCCCCATCGGGTGGAGATGCGTCCCTCCCGTTGCAAACAGTAAGTAGTAAGGGTACCAAGGGTAGATAAAGTGACAGAAGCGATGATTGGCTACATTGAGCCCACCTACTCTGGGGGATTTGTTTCTTGTGGGCGCCTTTAGGACCATCCAATCATCCCCACCCATTGTGAGGCCATGGTTGGTGGGGTTGCTTGTTTTCATGTACCTAAAGAGCAACAAGAGCAAGTAGGTACATTCATGTCTTTTTCAATTCCTAGTAAAGATACCACTTTTCTGGACTGAACCTCGGTTTTCAACAAAAAAACGCCACTCACAACATCCAGCGAAGTTGATCGACAATCCCAGTCGCCTCTACTCTATTGGGCATCTTGGTCTTGGGTGTCTACCTCCTCTGACGGTAAAAACTAAGAGGCAGCAGATATGAGTGAGAAGCGTATGGCAAATGCGTCGTCAGACGCGTGCCTCAATTACCCACAGAAGCGTGTTCGGTGCTCAGCAGACATGTTCGATACGAAAGTGGCGGGTGCTCGCGAAGACATTGAAATCTCTCGTCATTCAAACGGACACCAGTCACTACTACAGTTTGACCCCGATGCGGGGCAAATTACAAGTTCTGAAGAGGACGCCTCGCCCTGGAGCAACCAAAACTCCCCTCCTCCAGAAAGAGAAAGCTTTGATCGGCGTCGCTCTCGTAGCAACTCGCCGTTTTACGACAGCCCGCCGGTTTCCAGCCGCAGCTCTGTAACGCCTTTGCATTGGTCACCACCACCCGAGCCTCTTCGTCCTGCAAACCCGTACAGAAAGGGCCTAAAGCTAAAAATCTGTCGTCATGAACCGCCGCCGCCATTTGGACTGCAGTGCTATGGATCCTACGGCAAGAACCCGTATCCGCCGGGTGTGAGAGATCACGTGTCGCGCAAGAATTTGATGAAGATGACGCTCGTGGACCTGTGTCTCTCGCAGCCCCCAATAGAGGGCGTAACCAGGGCCGACGAGTGGAGGGAGCTCGAAGTTGTCCAAGAGCTGGCGGTGCGCAATGACCACGGGGCTCAGGTAATGGTGTGCCGGTTGAGGGACGACGCAGACGAGGGCCAGAGGTACGTGGCCAAGATCTTCGACCCTCTATATTACAATTTTGCCGACAACCTCCTCGGCAAGCTTCCTCGGGACACATGCATGCAGGCCGACCAGGACTATGCCGTCGAGGCGTCAACGTACGAGGAGCTAAAGGACTCAAAGCTTCCAGGTGATTCTATACCGGCATACTATGGCTCGTGGACCTTTGAGATGTCGCTGGACCTTCCCGAGCCGGACGGGCGCAAGATACGCCACGTCCGGATGGTGCTGATGGAGCACATCCAAGGGGCCGCACTCATGTTGGACATGGACCCGACGCCGCTCTCAGACGAGACTCGCTTGCGCGTCGTCGCCCGTGTGGCCGAGACAAACGCGGCCCTCATAAACCAAGGCGTCTACCACAGCGACGTGAACCAACGAAACATTCTGGTGCGCCTGGGTGACGACGCGAAGGAGGAACGGGTCGTGCTTTTCGATTTCAACGTGGCTCGGATCCGTCGGATCAAGTACCAGTACTCGTGGTATGACGAGGACTGGCAGGAGCACCAAGAATTCACGGCGCTCGTCCACGGGCCGCACAAGCCCTTCCACCCGGCTACGCATCATTGGGGCCTCATCCCGTTCTGGCTAGAGTTCAAGAACTGGCTGCCGGATCGGTTCCAGGGCGAATCCATGAGGCCGTACCAAGAGTGGCTCCTCGAGGCGTGGAGGGATTCGCCCGAGTGGAGTCCGCTCTGGGAACCGGCACTCACCATTGGCGGATATAGTCTGAAATTCGACGGAGAACAATAATGACGACGCGAGCTGGCTCGACTGTCCAACGTAATTTTTTATGTTTTTTTTTTTTTTACTAAAACCGAGAATAAATACA
>JAVHJQ010001890.1:0-11780 GCA_031306095.1 Pyricularia sp. CD86 | reverse complement strand
TGAAAAGATGGTCAATGTCGGAAAAATGATCCGGGTCATGTCCTGATCCGGGTCATGTACATCCACGTTATGCATTACTTATGGAGAGTCGACAGGGGTGTAGGTCCCTATAAGAAGGCCTATCCTCGTTCTACAATCCTACTTTTGTAACCTTTACCACTTCGATCAACAGAATAGGAAGCAATCGATAAACATTGCTTCGTTGGTCCGTTGGCCCGTTATTGATGCTATGGGCACCCCTATTCCTATCAACAGAGTGAACAACTTGTAGTTGCGAAAATTTGGTTTTTACATATAAGCAAAATATTTGGCTAGAGCATTCATGCTCTTCAGACTTGGTCATCAGACAGGATGGACAATAAATAAGTTAAGAGCGGTGTCATAATTAAGTATCCTTGTGTCCCAGCCGGGCGAGAAAGTGGTAGACGCAAAACAGCAAAACATGAACTTGAGGGAGCATCAAGAACCTGATGAGGCGCAGCATAAGCTAGCCCTTCCATCACGCCGCAAGCTCCAAAAGCGCCTCTTCAATGCCGCGGATTGCGTCCATATCTTCGTTCTCCTTCTTGAGCTCCAATGCTCTCTTCTTGTAATGCGGGTTTGAAAGAACCTTGTCAATCGCAGCGAGCAGATCCTCCTTTGCTGGCCTAGCCGTCTTGAGATTGACACCCAAGCCCGCTATTTCCATACGGACGGCAACCTCACCCTTATCCTTGGCTTCGCCCCCAATCACCATGGGGGCGGCATTCATTACGCCCTGCATGAAGCCACCGTAACCGCCCTAGATGCAGATTTAATGTCAGCTATTGTGTTCTTGATAAAAGTCGATACCGCACCGACGACGCAGAAGAGAATGGTGAAATCTTACGTTGGTGATAAAGACGTCCGTGTGCGGCAATATCTCGGTGTAGGGGAAGTAGTCCAACACCTTGACGTTTCCGCCCAGGCCTGCCTCGACCTCTTCGGGAAGCTTGGCGTCTTTGACCCCGAGCACGCCGACGACGAACACATCCTCCCTGCCGCTGAGGACCTGCAGCGCCGGGATGAGCAGTTCCGTGTGGTCGGTGTCAATCGTCCCCTGCGTCACAAACACCAGCTTCCTCCCGGCCCTGTCGTCCAAAAAGCTCTGCAGCCACTGCGGCAACGCCCCACCCTTGCGCGGCGGCATCGGCAGCCCGCCCACGAACCTGTAGTTTGGCGGGAGCTCGTTTCGGTGGTAGTCCAGGGCGGGGCTGCAAAGCTGCACACTTATGTCCGGCTTGTCCAGGAACGCGTCGGTTATCAAGCCTGTCATCTGGTCAGTGGCACCCAGCTCGGCCACGAGCTTGTTGAACAAATCCTTGGAGCTCTGCATTGCCTCCGAAAACGCGTCGTACAGCTTGCGCATTTCTTCCTCGGAGATTTCGCCCGGGTCGACGCGGGAGAGGAGTGGGGGGACTTCGGGACCGGAGTGGAAGTTCATCGAGGCGTTGACGGTAAGGACGCGCGGGAAGCCGTCCTCCTCGAAGCCCTTTGGCGGCGGCGCGCCGTAATTACAAGAAGGGAGCCGTACCGGTGATGCACATGTCCTGCATCACCACGATCTTCTTTTCGGGATACTCCGCCCTGGCCGCCTCGAGCGCGCCGCGGACCGCTTCGAAGTACAACGGCATGTCGCGAATAAAGACCCTCTGCAGCTCAAAGTCGAATTGATGCAAGCCGGGAGGCACGTCTTCGATCCCTTCCATGATGTTCTTGTGCATCAGGAATGAGCTCGGATGGTTGAAGAACCGCTCGACGCCAGCCGACATGGCTTGGTCCTTGAACTGGTCGCCGGTGACGATCCATGCTTTAAACCCGCGGGCGATGAGGTACGAGAGGGCGCGAATGATAGGGCCGGCGTGGCCGTCTGCTGGATAGCCTACTGCCACGATCAGGGGTTTCTCTACTGCTGATAACATGTTTGCTGCTGTTTCCTATTGTTTGCTTGCGCGGGGATAGTTTTGGGAAAGTTGAGGACGTCTTCAGCGTGGTACAGTACGTCTTCATTTATACATCATGGCGAGTCGTGGGACAATGAGGGGTGACATAATGATCGAATAGCATGTCTTACACTGGATGCTCGGCGCCACGGGGTTTAGAATGGATGACTTTAGGTGGCCGAGAATGTCCTTCCAATGGTATACCCCGTCATGCTGCGCCGCTGAGCTAACAATCCTTTGATAACATGTAGTTGTGTCTCACCAAATCAAATTGATGAGGGCGTGTGCGATGATCTGCTAGAGAGCATTGGCAACAGTTTGCAATACCTAACCCGGTAGGGGGGATGCTCACCACCATCACAACAAGGGTATTGTGACTGACGTAATCAGTGCTAATCACCGATCTATGCTAGTTCTCCAATGAAAATTTTGTCAGCCCAGCGATGACCCTAGATCAAGATTACAAAGGAGCCTTTATCGCTGATAAATGCCTCCTTTTGTCTGCTGTGTCAGCTGACATCAGCTCCCATCCATCATGCAGGTGCAGCGGATTGCTAGCGCGGTAATAGCGTCTTGCAAGACCCTAACGAATGGAAAAGTAATCAGGCCTGTCCTTGTGCGACAGGAGAAGGTCGAATGGGCGGCTAACAACCCTTCAATCTTCTGGCTTACAGCCGAGGTTCAGCAAGTAGTTGCCTAGATGCACGAATCCCTGTGTCCTTGTATGCCAAGCCTTTCACTCGACTTGTCAAGGTTGTATAACCTGAGATATCAAGTCTGCTCAACTACGTATTTTAGATTTGCCATGTTGCATTCTTATCGTATTTTGCTCATACAATCGAGATTGTGGATCAGATTAAATTTGTATCTAGTACGGCTGTCGCTGCATCAATGGTTGTGTTCCGGTTCATGTCAGTGTTTTTTTTTTCTTTTTTTTCCCCCAAAGGCAGACAATCTTGAAGAGGGAGGCAGCAGACAGGGATAAAGGCAAAGTCGGAGAAGGATTTCACCGACCCTTACTGAGCAATATATATCTCTTTCAAGCAGGCCCAATGATTCGTCAGACCCCGTGGATGTTACTCAGGTCAACGGTTGCTCCAAGCCTGACACTGTACACCTCTTTTTGAGTTCGCCGGTCATATTGTGACAAAGTTGGAGTCCCTGGTCGTCCTTCAGTGCATCCTGCATACATAACTGTAGTGAGGGTAGAGGATGCTTCGGTAGCTCGTTCGAGCGGGATTCACCTTTTTAATGATGCTTCCACATCAACCTCTCAAAGGTTACTCCATCAGGCTTCTTAAAGTGCTACCAGAGCCATCACATTGGGATAAGACGTAAGTTTAAATATCAATAAACCCAGTTGCAGGTCCTGAAGCCCCCCTAAACTACGCTATGCCAGTAACGATGCGTCCGATTTACCTTTTGTTTCCATCGTAGTTGCTTTGCTTGGAGTTAATTTGATGGGGCTTGGTTTGGTTGGACTTGCCACAGTAATTACCGTGTCAGTCAAACAGCGTTTTGCCAGTTTATAGAATCCGGTTGGTCCAGAAAAGTTGTATACATGTTACTCATCCGGAAATATTTGTCCTGTTCGGTGTCCACGCCATAAGCAGATAGCAAAGTGTATCTGGTTTTCGCCTAGCTCCGGAACTGCCCAATTGACTTTTTAGTTGCAAGCAAATGCGGCTCGACAGAGTTTGGGGCCATGGTACATAGCTGTATAAAATGCAGTTTCTTCAGCACGCAACCTTCCACCTGCCTCTGCTTTTTGCATGGCTGTGACCCGTGTGCAGGCTGATTTGCACCAAAATCCAATACCAAAATTCGAGGTTCGCTTGGCACATCGATCATTCTCGGTGCCTTCTTTGATTGGTTCGCTCGTATAGTAACAAGAGAGAATAGGAGCAATTTTTATCGGCGGTAGTAAACCACCCCTTTGAGCCGTTCACTTGTTCCTTGTACGCCATATCGAAGGTGGATTATATCACCTAGTCGCATTTTAGCCGAGTTCCCTCCCGTCCGTCTTTCGGTTACATACCTTCTTTCGCAGACTTCTACATTTTCGCATACCGTCATTTTTCTTCTCTGGTCGGAGGCCTCCCTCCCCAAGTCATGACGTTGAGGTTACAAACCCACAAGACGATCACAGAGCAAGTATAGGTGGCTTCAGGTAACACCATGCTCAGTTTCGATCTTGGGAAAATCGTCCGTATGCGCCGATAAAGTGCTCCTCCGTTTCTCCGACAAGTTTTCCCTGAATCCCAGTGACTGTCTACTGTGGGTCCTCGACCTCTATGCGCATATCAGAGGCTTCCTTAGTACCAAAAAGTGCCTCGAGTGGCTCGGTCTATCCGCAAGAGAACGCGTGGACAAGGGTGGCATGCTGGACCTGTTAACTGTTGCTAAAAGTCCACGATCCGGGGAGCTTCTTTCTATGAGACAGATTCTATATATTAATTGTAAGCAGATGTGACTGAAAATGGATTCTTGGAATCCCAAGCCGCCCTCTCGTCCCGTTATTTAAGTCTGGAGTCCAGCTAATACCAGGACCCTGGCTGCATCCCACGCTTTTGGCTTTTGGGTAGCTCACAAGCTAGTAGATGCTATGAAATGGTCGAAAGATTATTAGGACCAGTTTTGAAAGTTTAGCTAGTTGTATTTGTATCTTCGACCTGCAATGCTATCGAGTTCTTTCAAAAGCCGCTTGTGAATAGACACCTGACGTCTGGAGATGGTCTCAGCCCTCAAAAATGCAGTACATACCAATAAGAAGCTCAGCGAAGTCGTCAAACCTATCAATATCAGTGCAAAGCTACCATTGCGCATGAGAATTGGTTGCTGCCGCCCGCCCTCTGGCTGTTGTTGCCAGTGGCAGTGTGCAGGCCACGGCGCAGATTGCTCCCTCCACTGGCTCTCCATGTTATCACACCTCGACTTCGCGCTCCTGCTGCTACAAGCGCCGCTACCACCACGACCCTCCCAGGACTGGCCCTGGCTTCTCCGTGAAGACTCTGTCCCGCATGACGACCAGCCCACGCCGTGCTCATCATAGGCTCTCCGCCGGACGGGGTCGGAGAGGATCGCATTGGCGGCCAGGATGAGGCGGTACCGCTCGATCCTGGTCTGCTTGGGAATGCCGTGGTACGTGCCGTGGACCCAGCGATCGGGGTGGTAGACCATGACCAACTCGTAGAATCGCCGCTTGTTGTACGGGCCATTCCTTGGCTGCTCGAGCACGTCGTAAGGAGTGCAATTAGGACGTGAAGGCCAGCGTGTGAGGATGTGATGTGCGTGCGGCCAGCTATCATGTTTCTGGCTGATGTGCCTGGAGGTTATGGTAGAAGTGAAGGTTTTTTTGCCCTTGAAGATGGTACAAATCAGGGTTCTCGTGGGTTTGAGTAACAGCATGATGGATTGAAAGTTAGCTGAGATGGGAGTCACCGCTTCGCAGACGGAGAAATTTCACGGGCTTTGAGAGTTGAACTTCACCGGAGAAGACGAGACATAAAAAGCAGAGCGGGGCGGTGAAACACGAAGACGACAAGAGAAATAGGAGCAAATATGAGCAATGTTTTAACTTTTGTCTCCGTTTGCTTGTAGCCAAATCGTTTCCTTGCATGCTGGGCACGCATTTGCCCCGCGGCGATCGCTCAGGCTTCAGCTTGGGGCTCTTTTGGGCACTGTTTCCCATCCTGATTGGCCAAAAAACTTGCTCGAACCAACTCAGGTCCGAGAATTTCGTTCTCAAAAAGCTATTTCAAACCAACAAACTCGAACCGTAAATTTTAGGGGCTGCTTTTCGACCTAATCAAGGCCGCACAGTATACGGGCAGAACCAAAACCTCGCCTTCTTCATCCAGAGAGAAAAAAAAAGAAAAACAATAAAAGATCACCTGGGTTCTGCATGAATCAAAGCCGCCCTCTAAGCTTAGACATGATGAACTAGCTTATCCAGAAGCATCAGAAGTTTGCAGCCATGTCCTTGACGAGCACGTACCCACCCTGTCGCCATCGCTGACATTTCCTCCAGTCTATCTAGCGACGCCCAGAACGATCCTTCTTCTTTCGCATGGTCAAAACGAAGGCATCAATGTAAATTTATCGAAAGGGATGCTAGAAATCTTCCGACCAAGCAACACTTAGCCTGCCCGACACGTGCTTCCTAAGTTTGAACGAGAACATACGTTCGCTATGCCTCCTAGGTGGTTGCCCAGATTGCGGAAGCTTCTCCAAGTCAAATCATGCTCAAACTAACTCACACGCGTCAATCCACACCCAATCCGCCCGCCATGCTACTCGCGTCTGATATCCATAACTGCTAGCATTCGGGCGCAAGCAAATCTTTGTTTGTTTGCACGACTGACTGTCGTACATCGCCCGGCGGCTAAACAGATCAGCGTAGGCGACGGGTGTCTCTCCGGCTGACTTGACCAAATCCAACCTCTCCAGTCTACTCTGCCAAAATTTGACGATGGCCCTGTCAGCATGCACACATAGATTTGAGAATATAGCTAGCTTCAGTGGCTTCCAGATTTCTCTCCCTCGCATTTGTTCCATAGTGCAAGCCTTCGACACCCCAATGGACCACACCGGTTCGTAAACAAGCTGCCACTCCGCCGTCATGTTGCACCTGTGCCTTCCCAAATTGCCTTGTCGTTGCCAACCAACACTCAGGGCTACCGCTAGGGCCCGTGCAATCTCGCTCTCCAGCATTGCCCTGGGCCTGGAGGCACTCTTCTCATTTATTGTGCTCGTTGTCTCCTGCAAGGCCTACTCAGATAAGCACAGAACCTTCTTGTGGTCGATCGGTGGGGAAAGAGATGAAACTCCAACCCGCGCCTTCACATTTACTTTTACGCAAACCACAAAGAGCCTCCCGAGGTGCCACTTATCTGGACTCAAAGGTGCGTATGACGATAGAAGCATTATGCAAATGGTCGCCACGACTCCCATATTTTGATACAGCCTCTGCTCCCGTCTTCCGCTGATTATGACCTCGAAACTAGTCTCACCGATTCATTCATAGTCACCGCTGTGCTGTCCTTCGTATTGTGTCTGGCACGTGTGGCTCTCCGCTTCTACGATGCAACATCCATTGTCCTCGACATCCTCTACGACGTGCTCCTGGCAGCGTTTTGGTACTACAACATGGCTGCTCAGTCCTCGGCCGACCTCACAGACCCGAAACACCTGAGCATTCGGCCATGTTACCTGGAAAAGAGCTGCGAAGTCGTTTCGGGCCGTGCTAAGGGCGCTTGTAATGCGGCAAAAGCGACTTTTTATCTTGCTGTTTGCTCCATGTACGTAGCTTCTGGTGAACCATAGTCCCTATGACCCCGTTGAGATTTGATCATCTTTCTGACTTCTGACTTTCCAGGCAACAGGATTCTATACCTCGCTAAGCTGTTCATGTTATGCATGTGGATTGCATATCGGTGTCGACAGAACAGACTACTGAATGACCGACCTCCCTTCACGGTGATGTTATTCTCAAGGCTACCGATCGATCGACATCTGTGCCTTGTGAACGATTTCGAAGCCTGGGACAATACCCAGTCAACGGTCCTGTCCGTGGAGGGTGTTTGATGACACGGAATCATCGATACAAACTGGTGAACACCCTTGCCTTCGAGACGAGAAGTTTAGGGTTAGATTGGGAACACTCTTCTTTCAAGTCGCACGCAGGAGCGGAATTAGCGACATCGTTGTAGGTATCGATAAAGATCAACCAATCTCAGATGCAGAACATGCGGGGTAGGCTCACCGTAGTACAGTCAGCTTTGAGCCCGAACCGCCCGGCATCTTGGAAAGTCGCGTTACTTTGTCGCGCTAATCGACAACAAAACAACAGAAACGTTTCATAATATTCATCACCACGAGTGACGTTTCCATGCTCTTGCGGCTCACGAAATAGCCTTGGTCATATCTCAACTCTTCTTGCCATGCTGGAAAATTGCACCCTCTCCTGACATCATGACCATAATATCATGGGCTCTCACAATGTTGGGCCTCCCCGCCCGGGCGACTTTAATGCTGCTAGCCGCTACCCTCTGGCTTCCATTTATCCCTATAATGCACATTTGTATCTTCATCTGTTCAAGAATCCTTGCCCTTCCCCTACAAGCCGTGGTTTGGGTTCTGCAGGGGGTAAAATCGGAGGGAGATGTCACGGCTCTGGCGACAAGTCAACTTTTGCAGCTCAGGACCCTGTCGGCGTCTTTGACCATTAGTCGCGCCATCTTGCTAAGGCTTTTGCCACTGGCTCTATTCTATGTCTTTTTCTTTTATTACGCCATACTGCTTACACTGGTATTTATGTTGCCAATATACTTTATCTTGAAGTGGGCATTAAAGCCCGTGTGGCGTGGTTTCCGAGATTGGGAGGCCATTCGAACAATCACAGCAGACCGGACGCGTCGTTCCGTTGTTTCAATGTCGGGATTCTTGGTCAACTTGTGGTATGAGTATCTGCAAGATGAATGGCGAGAGGACACCAGCAGTTCTCCTGCAAATCCACGCCGCAAGCTGTTCACCGCAACTGATTTCCTCCTGGAGCAGGCCTGGCTTGCCAGTATCTCACGCTATCTCTTGAATATTGTTCAAGGTCTAGGGGACCTGGTGTTCAGGGTTATCAAGTACATCTTACGATCGATACTTGAGTCAAGTCGCGTACCACCGCTTGTGAAACTTCCTCTCTCAGCCTCGATTGTGTTAGCTGTTTTGGCTAAGGATGACTTGAAAGAAAAGGCTGTGCAGACGTGGGAAGCCATGTTGACGGATCCGGCAAGCGCTTTTGTCACCGAGGTGCGCGATACAGAGCAAGGATCAAAACGAGACCAGAACAAGACCGTATACGAGCCGCTTCCTTCGCCAAAAGACATGATCAGATTGCTACGAATTCTTCCGGGGATCGCAGGTCAAGCGTTGCAGTGTACTGTACTTGTAGAAGAACGAGCATCAGCAAAGTATGAGGCATTATCTTATGTCTGGGGAGATCCTACACTGCAGCGCTCCATCACGGTGAACGGAGCGCAATATACCGTTGGCAAAAATCTATATGATTGCCTTGTGCATCTCAGAAACTCGACTACGGAGCGGGGTCTGTGGGTCGATACTCTTTGTATCAATCAAGCAGACGCGGACGAACGGTCGCAACAGGTGTTGCGCATGGGAGACTTGTACAAAAGAGCAGAAAGAGTCGTCGTGTGGTTGGGTCTTGATATAGAAGGCGTGGGAGAGCTCTTCGCCCAGACCAGGGAGAATCGCGATGAGAGTCCAAACAGGGGTGCCTCAGCGGGCCTTAAACCTCTAAGGCCACGGCATATAAACGCCGCTCAACACATCCTTTGCAGTCCCTGGTGGTCACGGGTTTGGACAGTCCAAGAGTTGATTCTAAACTCAACAACAGCAGTCCAGTGCGGCGAGCATTCGTTGCCATGGCAGTTATTTTGTCAAATGATAGACCAGGGAGCAAGTCAAATGAAGCCATCCGAGCTTCAGACGACTTTCTATTCGCAGTACCTGGCGCTCAAACGCGAACGGGAGCTTTATCACCAGCACATAGCGCGCCGCTATCCGTTGCTCGAGCGAACGTACATCTTCCGTGGGAAACAAGCATCTCTGGCCGTGGACAAGATGTTTGGCTTCTATGGACTCCTGGAAGATCCCTCAGCTGAGATCAAGCCCGAGTACGTCTTGAACCCTAGTCTAGTGGCAGAAGGATTCGCCCTTGACTTTATCAACCGGTACAAGAGTCTAGCAGTTGTTGCCATCGCCGAGCTTTCGACACCAGAAGGTGAAGAGGGGGCACGCTGGGAGTGGTATCCATATTGGAACCGAGACGGTAGCACCAGCGCCAAGACGCTTTTTTGGACTGGGCTGGGTGACGAGATTGGAGGGCAGCCGTGGTCGGAAGACGCCTTCGACGCTACGAACGGGCGGTTGGTTAGGGAATGTGTAGATTCCGGCCATCTTTTGAGTTATACCGTCGAGCTTGAGGGCTGGCACGTGGACACTGTGACCATGGCGGGTGGTGTCATGACAAGTCAGGACGTCGATGGGGGTCAATGGGAGCCAGTTTTGGAGCAGTGGCTGAGCATGGCATGCGATCCACACGCTGCAGCGGACGGCGAGGCTCGGCCTGCTCAGAGGCTGACATTGTTTCACAAGACTATTACAGCCGGCTTGTTTGATGCAGAGCAGCTACCAGGAAGTCCTCAGCATGCCAAGTATCTAGAGGCCGTGCGAGAAGCGTGTCGATTCCGCCGTTTATTTCTTACGGCCTCTGGTCGCTGTGGGCTGGGTCCACAAGATACGGCGTGTGGAGACGAGATCTGGATCTTGCTTGGGATGGCCGTGCCTGTGGTGCTTGGCCGAAGGGTTGCTTTCTACGCAAGTGCCTCGGACAACTCTCGGCGCGAGAAGGTAGATCCTACTGAGCCTGTTAGATATCTTGGGCAGACGTACATTCATGACCTAGCAAGACCTGATTGCAATAGCGTCGGGCTACTGGAAGAGAGTCTGGGATGGGTACGGATCTGGTCTAATGTGTGGTGAGCGTCCCCTTTTGCCTTCCAATGATTCCTGAAGTGTCTGTTCGTAAGGGGAGGTCATAGAATGGTACACAAGTGACGGAGAGATGTTGCTTCCGTGTGTTGAACACAGCCTGCTTGTGGAATCGATCTCCATGAATACTACTTGGGCTTGGAAAACAGAGCCATGACTGAGTTAAATAACACTGCTACATTTGCAGTTGCCTCTAAGCGCGTTCCCACCCGCGTATAGCCCCGGCATGAGTTCCCCCGAATGCTGCTATGGAAGGAGGCGCAGATCATCTCAAGTTGCGTGACCCCAAATGATGACCTGCTGTCATCCTATCATCACCTCATCCCATTTCGGGATCATCCAGTGCGCCTTGAGCTGAGCATCAGGGGCACCCAATCACAAGGCGGAGCCAAGCACCCAGCCAAAGCGGCCAAGCGATGTTGCAGCCTTCAAAAGACAGGCGCAGATCGATCCAGTTGCTACATGTCCTGGGACTGTGAAGGTTGTCGGGATGAAGCCCGGTGCGTCAATCTCAAACCTTACCCATACCTACAAAGCTGCACTATCCGCATTGTAAGTACGGGCTCAAGTTGGTAGTTTCCGCAAAGATAGTTTCGGTGGAGCCTCTAGGGAAAAGCCCCCTCGAGGAGGCAAGCTGCTTATTTAAGTGGTCGACATACGGTTTCAATACTATTTTTGTATAATGGTACCTACTCCAGATCCTAAAGCGGCACAGCTGAGGGGAAGGTATGCGCCAAAGATGTGTTGGATCAGTAAGCGACACTGGTCTGCGCCAGAGCCTTGGCGAACTCAACCTCAGCACATTGGTGGGAAGGGGAGAACAGGAGGTGACGCACGCCGCACGGGTCATGATAGTGTAACCCGATTAGGTAGCTGTCCATTTTTAAGAGATTTTGCGGGGCTGGTTCTTATACGCGCCGTGCTGGGACTTGAGAATCCAAGAAAAGTAGGAATGAAGATGATATTTGAAAATGTCAAATGTTGTTTTGCCGTACGATTTCTGCACATGGGTTGTCCCGCTCCCTTGGCATACACGCCGCGGCTGAAATCGTAGTGAGATTAGCCAGGGTCGGGCACTCTGTTATTACGGCCGTAATCTATCATGAAAATAAAGGTAGATAAAGTTTGTGTAACAAGATTACATAAACTGCACATGCGGTAAAATTAAATCTAAACCGTATTGACGGTTTTGGTTTGCCTATTTATTTTCTATTGATTTGTTCGATATATATCTAGGTTGACCATATATTGTGC
>JAVHJQ010001887.1:0-13176 GCA_031306095.1 Pyricularia sp. CD86 | reverse complement strand
TTCTCCCCTCCTCTCGGCCACGTTTCGCCGAGCTCTGCCCGATGATGCATTTGTGATGGGGAGCGCCCTAATAGTGGATTAGCTTGGCTCGGCAAAGTTGCATTTTTACATTCTCCCCCTCCAGCTGCCTTAATTTGCTCGAATCACATGAAATCTGTGGCTTCGGACCATTTCTCTCCCGCGCCAGGGTTTATACGGAGTACGTCCCCGGCGATGCTGTAGGTAGTTGATGAGTTGGCACTCTCTTTTTGGTGCGCTATCAGTATGTCGATTTCCACTCATGAGCGGTCTAGTGCTTCCCGTGGGGAAATATGCTTGTAAAAAAAAAATGGTGGTGGCGGTGAAGTACGGAGTAACTCCTCGCGAAGGATGTGAGTCTTTTTTTACAATGGTAAATTATTTCTTCTATTTTTCTTTTTCCCGCACATTATTTCCCTCTTTTTCCAAATATACCGTGCCAAAGTACCATCATCCTCTTTGCATTTACAGGTGGCTTCTTGAAGCTGTGATAAATGCGAATGGGAAAAGGAGACATATAATCTCACCGCCTTGGCACCACACGAGGTTGATGTCCCTCCGACTGCGCATATCAAGAGACCACTATTGTGCATCAGCTGGCCCTCGCTTAGTGGTAGCTTAATTCTAGAACCTCGCTCTCTTCACCGTTTCTAGCTTGTCCACGAACAAGGCTTTTTTCTTTCCTAGGCGAGCTGCGGTGGCGAGAGTTGAGAATTGGCGAGCAAGCTTATAGAGAAACTTACAAAGCAGCTTCGGGCTTTTAGCGATGGGATGGCTGCGTTTTGTTGCCAAATCTACCTACCGGCTCCCTGGGTCGGCATTGTAAACTGCATGCTGAATCGATGTAGGCTGGCTTGGCTACCTATGACGGTTTTGTTCACTTGAGTAAGCTGATTTCCTGTCAAGTCTGGAAGCCGGAGGTCCGTAGTTCCCGTTACAGTTCCCAACTTTATGTAGGTTATATCCCTCTCGGGGCAGCGAACGCAAATGAAATGTCTATTCCCTGTTATTCTGGAATAATGTTAGTACATAGAAACTAGTATGATGCTTCTAGAACTACGTAGTGCGTTCAAGATGTGCAAGTTCGGGTATTTCGGGCGAGGAAGTGTGTAGTGAAAGAAAATGCTCAGGGTACTTGCCTACAGTATTACATTCGTCCAAAATAAGTTAAAACCTCAGAGCCTCGGGGTCTCCCTATGATCTGATCATGAGCTCAGCAAACTCACTCTGTCTGCTTATCACTGGCACCATCGGCAACATCGGTATTGGCCACCACATAAACCTCCATCATTGCATCTTGAACCATAACTTGTTGCGTTTTCCCGCCTTCATCATGTTTCACATGCGGAGCGGCCATATCAATGTAGTAGCCACCCTCACCTAGGAGAAGAGTTGCTGTCGTATCAGGATCAACCCGTATTCCTGTGCACGGGGCTCCTGCAGAGTCGCCTATCCAGTACCCTGTGCTTGGTGCCGCTTTTTTGCAGTTCACCCATTCCTCTTCTGTGGATTTGATGAGCTTGTCAAGAGGTATACCTGGCTTCCTCGAGCAAAAGACACGCAGGTTCGGCTGGAGCTGGAAGAGGATATGGGGAAGCCCCTTTTCTGGGCAAGGAAAGTAACCGCCCATGACCGTTTTAGACGCACTCTTCTCTGCCCCTGTGGTGAACAAAATGACATGCCCGGAGTAGTTTCCAGAGGTTGCTTCTAGTAGACGCTTCATTGTAGTATCCCGATTGTCGGGATTAGTTTGAGCTGATGCCTGTAAGATGAATCGCGTTTCCTCTTGCTGGTCCTGATTGCTGACACTGCTTGTGCCGACAGTCAGCGCAAACAGTGAAATTACAGCGCCGAGTTGAGAGAGTAGAAACTCCCTGGCGGGTGGTTTCTTCTCTTCTGTGTCTTCACCAGGGTGAAAAAGGACTCCCCAAAGCTCTTGAAAACGCAGTAGAAGATTGGACTGGATGATTTTGTTAGTATTATCAATAAGACTGCCGATGCTTGTTTGTGGGTGTGTGTTTGCTCACCATTAAACTAACTGCCGCCTCCGAAATCTGCCGAACCGGCATAGTCCCGTCGATTCTGTCGGTTCCCATGAGGGTGTTCACCAATGCCTCTGTCAGGCCCGAGTCTCCGGAACTGGCCTCAAGAAAACCACCGGGATGTAACGGCAACCCATGCCTCCATTTCTTTCCTCTCTCGTACACGCGCAATCGCATCAGCAAGTCAATCAAGGTGTGTACCTCGGAGCGCCCAGCTACATGTCCGCGGTGTACCGAAGGGATCCCATATTTGCTCGCAATCAACCTCTGCGCCGTCGGCTGAAGTTGCTGCGCTGTGGGAAGCGAGTGGATGTGCGCCGGAGCAGCCATGACCAGCACATCCATAACATCGTTGAGAGCGCTCGAATAGCCCTCGTTGTCCTGCTCTGGTTTCTCGCTGCCCGACTCAGAGACATTACATACGAGACTGCTGAACATGCGGTTAAAACCGAATTGCCGGCTGCACAAAGCACCAGCCTCGCGCCAATATACATTCGCATCGTCCAAAGTGCCAAGCATACTGTCGCACCGAAATACGGTCAGGAGTATGGCAAGCTTGAACTGCTCAAAGTCTACGAGCGCATCTTGAGGCTGCGGACATGGAGATGAGAATGGATGGTCTGCGTAGAAAAGAAAGCTTCTCCAGAGTAGCCTGGTGGTATTCTCAGAGATGAGGGTGTCCTGGTAGTTTGATCTGATCTGGTTGCGAAGGCTTTGCTCGGTCCAACCTAATATGGGGGATGTTTAGGGTGATTCTTGATAGCAGCGTACTGTGAGGGACGATATGTTCTAATGTCTGCAGATATCCTGGACCAAACTTACGTTTTCCACCACAAACGTCAATGGCATGCTTGTCAAAAGTCGTGCGGAGGTGCTCTATCTCCTTGAATCTCAATTGCGACGCAAGCTTTTCTGTCAAATCATGGCGAACCGAAGCTTTCATCACCAAGTTAGCTAAAGAGGATCACTGACTGGATGTTAGCTGTGGGCAAAGGGTTGGGAAAGCAAGTGCTTGTCAACATACTGCGAGTCGCTGCATCGAGATGTTGCCGAAATCACGCCTCACGTGTCCAAAGACGATAGATTGGATAAAATTATCCAAAGAAGACAACATAATGTCTCCAAACTGCCTAGGTTCTGGACAGGTTAACAATAGGATCGGATTAGAGAAGCAAATTGCTCACCGCAACTAATCGAAAAGTGATTGTAAACAGACAAGGATATAGTGGAGTTGATTCAGGAAAATGACAACACGGTCCGTTCTTATATCTTCTAAGCAATGTACCGCACCTCGGGTATCAACACCAGCAGGTAAGGCTGGCAGTTAGTTACATACTATGAGGCCACACATAACAGCATTACGTGTACTTTTGAAACTTATTTTACATGTCAATTGATTTCCTATCCAATATTCACGGAGTCATCGCCTTCATCTCTTGACATAAAAGTCGGTATTTTTGGGACTGAAGGCTGCAACAGTATATATTCAAGAGCTCCAAATACAGTAGACCTCTAACCATGCAAGAGTCCAGTAATTAAAACGTGGGGTAAATGGAGCAGTTATAATGGTAAAAGTCGACAGCTGAATATTCCGGGCCGCATGTAAGAAAAAGACAACGCCGCAATTTAGCCCAAATGGACTTAGATGGACAAAGTTGT
This sequence comes from Pyricularia sp. CD86, assembly GCA_031306095.1. Taxonomy (NCBI): domain Eukaryota; kingdom Fungi; phylum Ascomycota; class Sordariomycetes; order Magnaporthales; family Pyriculariaceae; genus Pyricularia; species Pyricularia sp. CD86. The sequence continues at coordinate 9,457 of JAVHJQ010001887.1, read as the reverse complement.
AGCCCCATCGGCATGCACATTTATGCTCCATGAGACCATGCATACCCGCAATAAACTAACCGCAAAAAAGCTAGGGATTTTAGTCGAGCCAAGAAAACTATATAGTAGAACTAGGAGTCATTAATAAGTTCTTTTTTTTTCTGGGTATCTTGGCTGGCTGGCTTGACTCTTTCTAAGCCACAAGGCCTCTAATTGCGTGCTGTACCCAGATCTTTTACATTGGCAAATCTGAATAGTAATATATACCTTGGAAAATATGTACGCCACAGTATATACTTGCAACAGAAGCTGAGCAGAATATAAAGGCCGTGAGAATGAATATTTACAATCCAAGTAGACATGTGCAGATAAAGTGGCTAGTTGCTTCGTTATTTTCGGCTTGCCCTCTCGTAGATCAGCTGGAGACGCAATCCTACTTACAAACCCCCAATTGCAAATAACTAGTACCGGTTTAAAACACAGCTATATCCGGCTGTTCTTCTTATTGACTTGTCTTGGTGTTTTTGACCTCATCAGCCCAGCCTCTGTGTACCCAACAGACATCACCAGAGACCAAGAGCATGGAAATGTGTACCCTCGCATCTCATTCGCCGCTGGTGGAAGTACTAGCAGTAGCGATTCGCAATTGAAGTCCCTGATTGCGCTGGAGCATTCCAAGCGGAGCGCTGAAGTGTTCTTCGGGAGCATTGTTCCGGAGGCGCATCCAATATCTATCTGTAGGTGCCTGTCTGGCTGTCAAGAGAACAAAGACGAACAACCTACAGCGGCGGGGTGTCGCCTACAACATCCGTGCGCACAAAGGCAATATGGTGGTTCATCGAGAGCGGCGAGAGCGTCTCGTCCGATGACTGGCCTGAAATTACGCTCTTGAAGGAGGCGGGCTCCGGGCCAGTGAGCTACGCGAACCTCGGGCCGATCAAAAACGGTCTCTGCCACGAAGATATCGCGACGCTTAACAGAATCATCGTCGGGGAGAACCCCACAAAGACTCACTCATTCACGGAAACCGGTGGGCACTACTGCAAGACATTTGCGCAGGCCCTGTCTTCGGATTTAAGAGATGGTCGAGGGAAGAATGCTTGATGAATTATTGGTTATCCTTATTATCTAACTCCGGTACTGTGATGTCAAAGCTATAGCTTCGACAGGATTGAAAGATGTGGATTAGTGGCTGACGAATAGAAACTGTCTGTATCGGTACCGGGGTGTTTTCAAGCCGATGTCCAGGGTGCATGACGAGGATTTATTTGTTCATCATCTCCTTCCAAAGGTCATAGGATCTAAGGGCTGGGATTGTGAAAATATATATTGCAGAAAGAATGGACCAATGCTCAACAGAATCGGGCTTGAGATGAGTCTGAACTTGTACGTGGTACGGAAGTCCCCATAAAATCCATGCCAAATGTGGCTTCGGAGGAGAGCTCGAGCGAAGAGGTGCAGAAAAATGACGGAATACAGTGGCCCTTCCAACAGCAGAAAACCCTCTTGTTGTATTTTTCTACCGAGGTACCTACCTACCTAAGGTACCTACCTGTATATACCTAAACTTTACCGCCAATAGACCTTTGTTCACCTCCATGTAAAGTCAGCCAGGTACTGTACCAAGACCACCTACACTAAAAGAAAAGCATTGAGAGGGATGCTGTGACCTTGAGCTTACTACCGAATTGGGCAGGAGTTTGGTGGGCCGACCCGAAACCCCCGCTGTCAGGGGTCTATTCCATTGGGAGTTGGAAATGATGACCCCGCCAAAAAATATCTCCAACGATGAGCTTGCATTCAACAAATAGACCGCCAATTAATCCGACCCCAGCTACAACTCTATTTTTCGAAGCCTGCAAACCCAACTGCCTTACCCATCTACAGGAAACCACGATCATACGCAAACGATAATCATGGCTTCAGAACAAACATTTCGCGCCACGACCACGGCACCGGTCAACATCGCCGTGGTCAAGTACTGGGGCAAGCGTGACCCCAAGCTCAACCTCCCCACCAACTCGTCCCTCTCCGTGACCCTCGCCCAATCCGACCTGCGCACCCTCACAACCGCGACCTGCTCTTCCGACCGCCCCGCCGCACAGGGCGACAGCCTGATTCTCAACGGTGAGGAGTCGGACGTCTCGGGCGCCCGCACCCAGGCCTGCTTCCGTGAGCTCCGCGCCCGCCGCCGGGCCCTCGAGGACGCCGACTCGTCGTTGCCCAAGCTGTCCACCTTTGCCCTCAAGATCGTCACCGAGAACAACTTCCCCACCGCCGCCGGCCTCGCCTCGTCGGCAGCCGGCTTTGCCGCCCTTGTCCGCGCTATCGCCGACCTGTACCAGCTCCCCGACAGCCCCGCCGAGCTGTCCAAGATTGCACGCCAGGGTTCCGGCTCCGCCTGCCGCAGTCTGTTTGGCGGCTATGTTGCATGGAGGGAGGGCACCGCGGCCGACGGCTCCGACTCGCTGGCTGAGCAGGTCGCACCGGCGTCGCACTGGCCCGAGATGCGGGCTATCGTGCTCGTCGCCAGCGCCATGAAGAAGGGCGTCAGCTCGACATCAGGCATGCAGCAGACCGTCGCGACTTCGAGCTTGTTCAAGCAGCGCATCGCAGAGGTGGTGCCCGCCAACATGAAGACCATGGAGGAGGCGATACAGAACCGGGACTTTGCCGCATTTGCCGAGGTCACGATGCGCGACAGCAACTCGTTCCACGCGACCTGCGCCGACACCTACCCGCCCATCTTTTACATGAACGACACCTCGAGGGCGGCTATCCGGGCGGTCGAGGCCATCAACGCCGCGGCTGGAAGGACGATTGCGGCCTACACATTCGACGCCGGCCCAAATGCCGTCGTCTACTTCCTGGAGCAGGACGCTAAGGTGGTTGTGGGAAGCTTTGCCAAGATCGTGGGTGACGTGGATGGCTGGAAGGATGGTGCAAAGGACTTTGCCGCCGAGGGTGTGGCGATAGATGAGGCTGTTGCTGGTTTGTTGAAGAATGGCATTAGCAGAGTTATCATGACTAGCGTCGGCGAGGGCCCTGTCAAGTCGGATCAACACTTGGCCTGAGCGACACGGCTGGCGGTGTGATACAGGGATTGAGGGGCAGGCACAGGCAGGCATTCAAGCCTGGCAACCTGGGTATCTAATCTTGATTTTGGACCCTTCACACGATTAATGTTAGTTCCAGGCAAAGAAGACTTGCAAATTTGCTCTATAGATAGGTTTTAAATCTTAGTGCTGTCAGCTACTATAGGAGGAAAATAAAAGACTACCTAGCCATGTTGCTCTTCCACGCCTGCATGCCTAACTACTGCAGCTTTTTGAGACATTTCATGAGATGTCCCTCCATGGCAGGCTGTTTCTGACATGTGCATGTGCGTGCAATGTGTGGATTTCCCCGCGCCCCTCATCCAAACCCCTGAATGCAGCGTTGTATTTTGTTAGTCAGCACTACGTCAGGGGTGGGAAAGCTTACCTTGGCCTCACTTGGACAACGCGTCCCAGTTGCACAGCTTCCCGCAAAAGGCGCGACCTCTTTCATCAAAAAAGAAGGCAGCCATCAAGAGGTAGGTGAAAGGCAAGGTAGGTGCAACGTACATTGTCCAACACCGAGTGTTGTTTGCTTGCGTCCTCTGTCCTTCATTTGGTCCCACGCCAGTTTTTGTTTTCGATTTTCTCCCGTCGATCTTGTCCATCTTTCTCACCCTTCCCATCAGATCAACTCGGCCCTTCTTTTCTTCCCATCTCATCCCGATTCTCCACCTCGCCTCATGGTCCGGTTTGCGCTTTTGAAGAAACCAGACGGATTGTCAAAAATATCGCATAGCGCTGCGACCATCTCACCATGACTGCTAGGATTTTTGATGTTGACCAAACGGGAAACGTGCTTTGCTCGTATGACCATGGCGACCGTATTGACAGCAATTCGGACGGCTCTATGAAGATAGTATGTTTAAAATACCTGCTTGAAACGAAACGAAGCTATTCCCACATGCCCCACGTCGCATTTGTCTCTTGCTTAGCACGCCGCCACCCTACCATTGACCAGTCAGTCCGCTAACGTCTGTGCAGGAGAAAACCCATGTACCCTTGATCAAGGCGATCTTTTACGCATTCCTTCCCGCCGGTTTCCCGCACACCGTCACCGAAGACTACCTCCACTACCAGATCTACGACTCTCTCCAGGCCTTCTCCTCATCCATCGCCTCTCTGCTGGCCAACCGCGCCGTGCTCGAGGGCCTCGGCGTTGGCGATGCGTCGCAATCTCCTACGGCTGCCCTGGTCTTGAAGATCATACAAGATACTATCTCGCGCCTGGCTACAATCATGTTTGCCCATCGCATGGGCACTGCCATTGAGCCCGAATGTAAATCGTACCGATTCTTGGCCGACATCTTCAACGACGCTGCCCAGATTCTGGATCTGCTTGTGCCCGTTCTTCCACTGTTGCCCAAGGTTTCGGTTCTGGTCACGTCGGGATGTCTGCGCTCACTCTGTGGTGTCGCGGCGGGTGCCAGCAAGGCTAGCTTGTCCGCCCACTTTGCCAAGACGGGAAATCTGGCAGAGCTCAACGCAAAGGAGGCCAGTCAGGAGACAGTCGTCAGTCTGGTCGGCATGTTGACTGGAACAGCCGTCGTCCACATGGTGGAGGATAAGACGGCTGTGTGGTGCTGGATGATTGTGTTGATCTGCATGCATCTCATGATGAACTACCGTGCCGTCCGAAACGTCCGCATGCTCACCCTCAACCGTCAGCGCGCAACAATTGTCTTTCGCGAATTCCTCGAGACAGGCAAGGTCTTGACCCCAGCCCAATGCGCCTCTCGCGAAAGCATCCTGCTCAACAGTCGCGGCAACATGAGCAGCAAGAGCGGTGACTACAAGGGATTTTGTCAGTTCGCCAGCTATGGCGACGTCATGAACTGGCGACCATGGGGCTACCACCACTATGACTTTGAGACAGATGACTATTTTATGGGCATCTATCACTGGAGATCAACCTTTTACGTTCGCATCGCAATGAAGGAGACTAGCCGGGAGGGTCGGGCTAACGGCCCACTACTGGCTTGGTTCGACGCTGTTGCGCATGCCTACCACTTCGACTCGGCCCTCAAAGATGGCCTGGGTAGCCATACGGAACATGCTGGCCCTGCCGGCTACATCTCACCAGAGACCAAGGAGACGGTCCTCAAAGCTTTAACTGCCGCCGGCTGGGATATTTACGACGGGCAGCTCGAGATTAGAAGTCCCGTGCGCGTGCGTATTGCTGACGCTGGGAAGAAGGGCATGTAACCTCCCTTCAGTACTTGACACGCCCCGAGTGCAAGGCCACCTGGCTCTGCATCTGGGATCTCCCTTGGCTTGACTCTATCGTTACTTTTGCGTTTCGTTTTCGTTTTTCTTTTGTTTTGTCCGTATGATTGACGATAACTGCATGACATGGAAACCAACCGGACAACAGAACGGTGACACGAGGGGATATTCCTCACGACAACGAGGGATACTCATTTGCTGATACTTTTCATTTGTCTTGCAGTCCCATTTGCGTTGCCACCCTCGGAGAAGGCGGCTATCATCTCCCAACACCAGCACCACACACCATCCATACCATCTTCTCACGGGCAGTATCATACAGTACCTCAGGAGATGAAGCACGACTAGGATGGTGAAGTCTTTGGACGACAGCAGAAGCTGGTACGAATGATTGAAAATACTAGGGATGGAGTTTTTGGGGGGTTGGCTTCTTTTTTACCTTTTCAAATCGGGAGCCTTTTATCTGTTTCTACTTTTCACTTTTCTCTTCTTGTTCGCGCAAATGATACCATATAGGGATGGCGTCAAAGGCGTTTTAATTTCAAGGCCACTCTACTTGACAAACACTGAATCCATTTTGGTCAGGTATATGCGGGTGGCACTATACGAATATCCTTCGGCTGTGAACCTACATGAAGTGAAGAGAAATGGAGTGGACCAAGAGCTGATATGAACCACCATGAACTACTATGAGTAACGTGTGCCATTCATTCTTCAGTTGCTTCTCAAGGAGAGCAATTGCTTGCCATGAAGTAGGTGATATGGGTATGTAATGGATATTGTTACAGTGGTTGGTGTTTTTGTGTGGTTGTATTTTACAAATGGAGGCTTTCGGGCATCTCAATTCGACCCAGCTGCTGCGCTGGTATAGCTGACAGCTATTACATGGCCATTCAACTCTCGTAGTCAAAATCTTACAATGAGGTTCAGGTCCATCTGAACATCGTCCTCCAAATCCAATCAAGGATCAAACCGCCAAACTCTATGCAGCACCAACGAACCTCAACGCCCTCATCTTGACACCCTCCCAACTGTTCAACTTGGGCCTCACATCCAGATAGAAATTTATCTGCGGGCCCTGCTGCTGCTGTTGCTGTGCGGCCCCAGGCCTCCCCGCATAAAAGTCAATCACGTACTCGATCTTCTTCCCGCAGCGATCGACGACCCAATCGTGGCGATCAAACGGCGCCGTGTAACCCAGCAGCGTGTTGAACCTCGCGCGGGGCGTCATCTTGGCGGCGAGCCCCGAGAAGCTCTCCAGCTTCGGGCCGCCGCACTTGTTCCCGCCGGGCCCGTCCAGGTACGGCGCCTCCCACTCCTTGATCTCCTTCCAGGCGCGCTCGTTGACGGCGTTGTGGATGGGGACGACGGTCCGCATGTCGACGGGCCGCGTGTCGCCCGCCGTGCCCTTGCGCTTCAGCGCCTCGAAGAACATCTTCTCCGACGGGTAGATCCAGTTCCCCGTGTGCGGGTCCGCGCCGGTTTCGATCTCGTGGTTGACGGGGCGGGATGACGGCGGTGGTGTCGTCGTCGTCGAGCCCGCCGGTTGGCTGGGGGACGTCGACGACCGCGGGATGGACGATACCACGCGGTGCTCGTCGAGTTGGGGTCGGGGAGCAGGTCGCGCCGTCTGCGGTTCGGGGGTTGTTTGTGATGCGGTGCCGGGCCAGAATGGAACGCGCCAGCTTAACGGGTTCCATGATGATGATGATGATGATGATGATGATGATGATGAAGAGGAGGAGCCTGGCGAACTGGAGGTCGGTAGCGGTGGCGGTAATGACGAGGAGGCCGAGGCCGGCATTGGATGTGGTGGCATTGGCGGCGGCGGCGCGCCGGCTTCCTGTGCGGCACGGGCCTGCTGCAGCCAGACCTCGCGGGATTTGTGGTCGACTGGGCACTTGTCGGCCGCAGCGTCGTTGCTGCTACTGCTGTCCGCCATGGTAGAGACTGTTTAATGCGAGGACAGATGCTGAGCAGACGGGATGTGTGTCTGTTTTGGAGAGTCCTGCAGGATGTGTATGTAGAGTAAAGTAGGTTGACAAAAAAAGTGGATGTGACCTCTCAAAGCTTGAGATTATTTCTGACAGGGACATTTACCGGTCACGTCACGTCGTCGCAGCAAAGCTCCTGGAGCGTGGCAGAAAAAAAAGACATTTAGGCGGTGAAGGAATAAGTGCCCAATGGAAGCCAACGCAAACAAGCGTAACCGCCTACATGCAAATTCCAGCACCTGCGAAGGGAGGAACGACCATAATAAGCTGATATGTCAAATAATGGCATCGAAAATCGCTTCAAACCCTCATCTCGACATACTAACTCATCCGTGCAGCAAAAGGAGTTAGGCATCTAGATGCAAAAATGGAGACACCAAGAATCGAACTCGGGACCTCTTCCAATCAAGGCAACTTAAGTTGCTAAGGAAGCATTATACCACTAAACCATATCCCCATTTGATGAGATGACAGCCCCACAGGAAGATTCATATTGGTACGTTGCGCGTTCCACTACACACCTCCCTTAGCCAATCTACATACTACGTACTCACAGTTGACACGGTTAGGTTTGATTGTAAATTCAGATCAGACCAACTCAGCCTGTTTGCCTCGATAGGTACTTTAGATGCCAAGCCATTCAACCGGTACCTGCAGTTTGATGTCTGTAACTAAGTTGTTAAGTCAGGAGTCAAGCACCCAACTGGAGGCTAGGTTCACCAAACATTTCATAACCACGGTAATACCTGCCAACTATTGTGAAAAGCAAATGTTTCACGAAAAGTAGGCATTATGGTAGGTAGTTAGGTACCTAGTCCCTACCTAGTTTCTCAACCAGTTTGGTCTGTAGCAAAATATGTTCAATTGGTAGGCCAATACTAGCTTCTCTTGCTTGTGAGTGACTGCATCGTGGTTATAAAATCTTATCGACTTCGAGTAAGATACATCATGTTGTTACAGCAAGAGTTTGACCTGGGTCATGTATATATGCATAAATGGCCTTCTTGCGAGCCTTCAAAACTCCCAGGTACATTCTTATGCGCTTTAATATCGAATCCACGTCTACTATTATTATCCGTAGTAGCTGGCATGAACCAGGTCATATCTATAATCCCTGATATAATCCTTGGTAGATCGCAGCCCTACAAAAACCTTTTTTTTCATGGGGCGAGTAAAAACCGTGTGACCTCTGTCTTAACATGGTCTAGTTCTAGTACAGTCTAATCAGATTGCTTTTGGGCATCCCAACGCCAGCACAAAGGGTCTCGAATGCTTGGCCACAGAATCTGGTGGTCGGACAAAACTCGCATAGAGACGCCAGACAAAAAAAAACCACAAGGCCCAGATCAGCCCATGACGGTATGCATGGCTGGAATATGCTGCAGGATGCCGAAAACTCTCCGCAAGGGTAGGGTGGTGTTGCCTACTCGCGTAAACATGTGCACTTTTTCAAAATGGCACGCATTAGCGATATCGGCCTTTAGAAATCTTGGAAATCTTGAGTTCCAGTTTATTTATTTATTTATTTTATTTTTTTAAGCCGTTGTTATCCCCACGCCCGCCTCCAGGTAAGCCAGGGGTTTGTTTACCTTACTCGATAGGGTTGGGCAGCGGCACAATTATTGGTTGACAATAAGTAAGACGGGGGCAGAAGTTCACCTCGGTGCGAAATACCACGTAACTTGCAAAGGTGGAGGAGGGTTAATGGAGGGGAAGCCCTTTGCTGTGCTGCACGTTTCCCGACCTTGCCGGACCCGAATGCCTGCTATTGCATGATCTGAAGTGGGATGGACTGCTGCAAGCTTATCATTTGTGGGCCAATTTGGGGTACAGAGTAGATGGAAACAGGGATTACGATGACAGGCACATGACAATATGTTTTCTGTCATTAATTGTTCGGACCTTTCCAGTCTTGTGAAGATGCGACCAAAATCGATGGAGATGGTTCATCCCAGGAAAGACAACGGTTTTTGACCGCATGAATTGAATTGACAGGGTGATGGGGTGGAAGCAGATTTGGCACAGGAAACGGTCTCGTTTTCGTTTTGTTTTTCGTCTCAATACGATAACAGTAAGAAGAAAGAGAGAGAAAAAAAAAAAAAAACTAGGGCGTGCTCTCTTTGTTGAGGTGGCGGTGTTCAATCTGTATACACTGTACTGTAC
>JAVHJQ010001885.1:4967-18111 GCA_031306095.1 Pyricularia sp. CD86 | reverse complement strand
GCTTTGCGGCAGCCTCTAGAGTACTAACTCTTGACTCAAACCAGTCCACGAACCGAACGATGTGCGGATGCTGAAGTCGCTGGAGCATTTCGAGCTCATCGTACACCATGCGTTCGTTGCCCTTGACATTCTTCTTCAGAATGATCTTGATGGCAACCTTGCCGGTCGGTCCCTCTGCTTCTCTGACGATGCCATATGTGCCAGCTCCAAGGGTCTTGCCAAATCGGTATTTTGATCTATGGAAGCGATAGGGGATGGTCGATTAGAACGTCCCGCACGTAAGTTCAGTGGGAAAAGGGTGTTGCTTACTTCTTGTCGTAGCTCTCTGGCTGGCCATGCAGGCGGTTGAGCATACCAGAGACTGGCAAAAAATACACAACAATAGTCAGTAAATAAGCTTTCAAAGGAGATCAGGTCACAAGAGCGAGAGAGAGAGGAAAGGTAAGATCTTGCGAGGTATACGCACAGCTCATCTTCAAGTGTTGAGCGTCGCCTGGTTGTGGTGATGCGAATCTATCAACTGTTGAGGAACCAACTTGACCAGTCTGGAATTGGTCGGTGGATGCGACAGTGCAGCTTTTGATGCCAGGCGTGTCTTTTTAAACAATCCAAGCCAGAGGACCAGCGAGGGAAACGTCCAATCCTAACCTTTCGCAAGAGGACCAATCGAAGTAGTGTTTCAGGCGCAGAAAAAGTGCGGCGGGTAGCTGCTTACGGCGAGCCAGCGACTGTGGGATGAATGCGTCTGGTGGACTTATCTTCCAGGAAACGAGGTGAGGGGCGATATGGCAGCAGCTTGGCAACGAAGGTAGGTAGGTAGGTACCTTAGATACCCAAGGTGCCGCACCTCCCAGGTACGTTGGTAAAGTAATGCAAACAAGACGAGTAGGTAGTAAGGCAGACAGATGGATGAATTGGGCGCATTCGAGGATACAACAGATTCCTGGAGGAAGTGGAGGGGTGGTTCTGTTCTTGAACCAAGTCAGGGATTGGCGTAACGCCTGGTCTTTGCGTCTTGGACCGGGGGCAGTAGGGTGGGATGCGGCTGGGCAGCCACCTCTTTGTTAGGTACCTTACCTCTTTGTTGTAGGTAAGGCAGTGGAGATAAGTTGAATGGTAAAAGTTTAGTTCTAGGGGAAGCACTAAGCGCGCGACACGTGATTCATCATTCTACCAGCCTAGGCTACAGTAGTCTCTAGGACCTGTTATAAAAGTGAGACCCAAGGCTTTATTGATTGCATTGCATAAAGAAGGGAGACGGTTGGGTTGAATGTCTGATGTGATAAGTGCAGCCTGGCGCAGCCGAAAGCAAGGCAACTGTCAAAGGCCCAAGAGGCCCTCAATTGAACGTTGCCCAAAGTACCCCGCGCTAGAGTAGCTCAGCCCCTGCCAGCCAGGAACCGCGGCAGCTCCACAGCACAACAGCTTGAGAGTGGAGGGGTCAGTCTCGCTCCCCGCTATGGAAAACCAGGCAGGCTGCAAGGGCTCTGCAAGGGAGGAGAGGAAGGGGTTTGCCTCTATGATATTGAGCTGGGTAAATCCATCTCACGACATGCCTACTGTACATAAGGTACTGTTGTATGCAGTTACCTCATGTTGTACCTTCCATGTCAACCTGGACAGAGGCTGAAGTACCGTATCTACCAGCTTGCAGCCCATGCGAGCCTACATGAATGGCACAGCCTCAGTGGCAGTGCCAGTTCCCCTCCACTCCCATTTATACCTTCACCTACACTCTCACCCTTCTACCAGCTGAGTCAAATTATTTTTAAAATTCAAAACCAACATTCACGGAGATGAGAAACAGTTTCAGCTCGCGCAGCAGCAACGAGTAGGTAAGCATCAGCCAGCGGATTCTCGACCAAAACGACCCTGACAACCAAAGACCCCACCGCGGGGCCATACGTGGATCGGGGTAAAGAGCCGGGAGACGTCATTTTGGATTGGCAGGCACCGTGTGGTTTGGCGAACAATTCTTCCCTTCCTGCACTACAATACTGCCTACCTGACGCGGGGGACGAGGACGATCGCCGAGTTATCAATATCAAGCCTTATCAAATCTTTTTTGTTCTGCACCAATCTTGGATCATATCTAATCTGATTTTGTATTTTGGAAGAGACGGGTCGTGTCTTTGGCACCTCTGATGCTGTGCCGCGCGTTGCTCAGACCGACGTGCACTTGACAAGAAGCAACAAAACCATTGCCAAGATATTAGCTCAGGCACTTGCCTTCTAGGATTGTTCGTTGGTGGCCTAATACCGCCATTCGCTGCTTGCAGTTGAACTGGTCTTGCTGGTTAGAGACTGCCCCGTCTTGACTGTCAATAATATTTATTGGCGCTACGACTGAATGAAGTTGGGTTAGACGTTTCTTACTGCAAGATACTCCCTCGCCCATTCAGAAAAAAAAAAAAAGTCTGGAACTAGTCATTTTGCCGGCTCACACTGCCACGACATAATTGTCCGCTGTGTACGCGTGTCTCTCGGCTTGCCATTTCGAATCCCTCGCACCATCAAAGCAACAACGATTCGCCCGACAGGAAGCGCATCGTCTCCGACATTCTAGATTGACAGCCTGACTCTGTATAACTGGCGGGTTTGCACAGACTTTTGCGTCGCTACTGCGACCTCCCGACCACCCGGGAGCAATGGCGGCCAGCTTTGCGAACAAGCGGTTGAGTAAAGAGCTGATCAAGGTTGGTTCCAGTTTCCGGGCTACGCACACTGAAACTCGCTGTGTCTACCGTAACCTAATACAGAATTCCACGCCCTGCAGATCAAAGAAAGTTTACCTCCTGGTATTCTTCTCATCAGTGCCGACAATTTCGAGGAGTGGTTATTAGACATAAAAGTTCTGGACAATAACCCCCTTTATGCCAACGAAACGTACAGGCTGAAGTTCAGATTCAGCTCATCTTATCCGATAGGTTAGTTTCGGTCGCGACAATAAAAGATCACGCAGTCGCGTTGGGAATTCGCAAAAACCAAACATGGTCTTGCATTTAACGGTTTTGCTAATCTAATGACTTGGCATTACAGAGCCGCCCGAGGTCGTCTTTACTAAGCTACCAGACCGCCCGATACCCATGCACCCGCACATCTACTCCAACGGTATCATCTGTTTAGACCTTCTGGGGCAACAGGGATGGTCGCCAGTACAGAATGTCGAGAGTGTTTGCATGAGCCTACAGTCGATGCTCACGGGCAATACCAAAAACGAGCGACCGCCCGGGGATGAAGAGTTCGTGCGAAGCAACAGGGCGCGACCGAGAGACATAGATTTCTACTACCACGATAACACTGTCTGATTGGCAGCATGGTTGGCGGCAAGATGGCCCGAGGTCGGCGACCCTGGTGTCACTAGTCGGTGTTACCGACGACTGAATCGGTTGGAATGCCTGACCACTCTGCTTACTGTTGATTTACTACATTGGGGGGAAACTCATTGGACTAGCGTGCGTTTTTAATAAGGTGCACAAGCGTTGTCGTTGTCTTCCAGGCCGAGAATGATTATAACGACTATACGACTAGGGGCTTTTGAATGCATGGGGTTGGGTTTTACAATTATCTTGCAGGGTTGCGAAGGGGTTGCTTCGCCTTTGATCAAGAAATGAGAGCAAGCATACATGGCACCAAGCGTTATCTAGCCAAACTGGGCTTCTTGACATTGCAACGCTCAATAACAAGCTAAACGAGGAGGATGACTTCATGAAAATGATTCAATGAAAGCCTAGGAGAACACATTTATAGTCATTCACAACACATCAAAGTTTGAATAACTGTGCCGAATGTTATGTTATGGAGGTTGTGCGATGGGCCTGAGGCATTTACTAGTAGGTGGTGGCCCGATAGTCTTTTACACTGTGGTACTAGTAGTCTGTGGACCAAGTCCCCGCTCAGGCCTTGGCGGCAAGCCGTACCACGTGCAGTGATGTCAACCCCCCAGACGGAGGCTTCCGAATTCCCAATCCAAACGTACGCCAGCGATTAAGTTGTCGGTAGGAATCGCCTGCCGCCCTCCGCTCCGTACCGCATGGAGGGCTCGTCATGGCTCCTCATGTGGCATTTGACACCGATCAGGTCAGAGACAAGGCCCGCAAAGACCTGCTCTACCTGCTGGAAGGAGTGAGTTTACTTCCGCGCTTGACCCATATCCGCAAATTCAAACACCCTTCGCAGCTGGCGACTCGATCGACTGCTGGCTGACTCGGAGCTCCTAGGTCCGCGGCAAGAAAAATCTCGTGATTGAAAAGAGCCTCGCCGGCCCTATTGGCCTCATCGTCAAGGTCTCTACCTTGCAAGACTACGGAGTCGACAAGTTCTTCTTTTTGGAAAGTAAAAACGCCAGCACCAGCCAGCGAAATGTCGTTTTCATTGCGAGGGGCGAATGCGCCCGTAATGCGCAGGAAATTGCAGGTCAGTTTCACATTTACTGATTTTTGCCTTCGATCGAGAGTTTTATTCCCTATTGTTTTCGCAAACCTCGAACTCTATGGTATCGTCATAGCTTCTATGATTATACTAGCTTCACATCGTGAACGGCACATGCTGAGCACGTGGGCATCTGCAACCTCCGGGTATATCATACTGACGCCAAAATTGCAATAGATGAGATCCGACGACTGCACCGCGAAAGCCAAACTGGGCATGAATTCCACGTCTTCTGGGTCCCCCGGCGGACCACCATGTCTGATAAACTACTGGAAGAGGCCGGGGTGCTCGGCGATGTGAACATTTCGGAGCTTCCGTTGTACTTCTTCCCGCTCGAACGGGATGTGCTATCCTTAGAGCTCGAAGACTCATTCAGGGACCTTTTCCTAGCCAACGATCCCACGCCGAATTACTTACTCGCACGTGCTCTGATGGGCGTTCAACAGCAACATGGCCTGTTCCCACGCATAATCGGGAAGGGTGACAACGCCAGACGTGTAGCTGAGATGCTATCACGAATGCGCCAGGAACTCTTGGCGGGCGAGGATGTGAGCGACAAGATCGGACTCAATCCTAGCACGACAATGGAGAGCGTCATTATAATCGACCGAGAAGTCGACCCCGTGACTCCTCTACTTACCCAGCTGACCTATGAGGGGTTGATTGACGAGGTCTTTGAGATCCAGCACAATCAGACGGAAGTGGACTCGACTGTCGTTGGTGTGCCACCACAGTCAGCGACACAAAACAATTCGACTACCCCAACAGCCAACTCGACGGGGAGGAAACGAAAGATCCAGCTCGACTCGTCAGATAAGCTCTTTGACCAGTTGAGGAACGCCAATTTTGCCACAGTTGGACCTCTTCTGAACAAAATCGCCCGTCGCCTGCAGAGCGATTATGATAGTAGACACGCGACAAAAACCACCGCCGAACTTAAGTCTTTTGTCCAGAAGCTGCCTGGTTATCAAGCAGAACAGGCGAGCCTGAAGGTACACACTGGCCTAGCAGAGGAAATAATCAGCCATGCGCGCACCGACTTGTTTCGAAAGCTCCTTGAGGTCGAGCAGAACCTTGCTTATGGTTTTGAACCATCGCTCGAAGCAATCGAAGAACTCATTGCGTGCGACACCCCGCTCCCCAAAGTCCTCAGGTTGCTCTGCATACATTCGTGTCTTTCGGGAGGGATCCTAGTTAAGGATTTTGAGTTCCTCAAGAGACTGGTGCTAGAAGGTTATGGATACCAGCATCTGCTCACGTTACACAATCTCGAGAAATTACAGCTTTTCCTTTCCCGGACATCGCCTCTGGCGCAAATGATTCCCATGACAGGAGCAAGTCATGGGGCGACAGGCACCAAGACGAACTACACCTACCTTCGGAAGCAGCTCCGCCTCAATGTCGAGGAAGTGAACGATAACGATCCGACCGATATAGCGTACACCTACTGTGGATATGCTCCGCTTTCGATTCGATTAGTGCAGTGCATACTACAGAAGCAATACCTTCTTTCCCTTACAAAGGGCGGCAGTGGTATGGTGCCTGGTTCCGCGGGCGTCGTCGGCGGGGCTCAAGGGTGGAAGGGCTTCGACGATGCTGTGAAGCACGCCAGAGGGCCAACTTTTGACGAGGTGCAAAAGGGTGAGGATAAAGCGGTCAAGGCGCGAGCGCTGCTGTCGGGGAGCGTGGAGAAGAGGACCGTATTTGTGGTTCTCGTAGGAGGTATAACTTTTACGGAAATCGCAGCCCTGCGCTTTATTGCAAAGAAGGAAGAAGGTATGAAGGTCGACCCCAACTCTTAACCGTAACCGTCTTTTTGATCCTTGGCTAACCTGTTACCGTATCCGATCGCAGCTCGGTTGAACATTGTTATCTGCACGACCTCGATAATAAGCGGAAATAAGATTATGGCGGCGGCCATAGAGAAAGAAAGTTTTGGCAAAAGAGCGGATTCAATACAAACTACTGTGGAACAACAGGCATGATGAATGATAAATAACCTAGATTGGAGTTGAGGGGACCGACCAATCATAGGTACATATATACGTACATCCATACATATTGAGACAGACACCTTGCTCGCAGAAAATTTTTATGCTTTGTGCCAGGCGTCAATAATGGAAACACTAGATAATATAATCTTTGAGATGTGATTGTTTTGAATTTGCCGATTTGTAAAGTCTGCAACTGACACAATGTGTATCAAACTAGTATCTATCTGGACCTTCTGGAATAGTAGTGCCCCTGGGTCTCACGTGATGTTGATGGCAAATTTGCGAGTCGATTGCCCGGTAGCCTTTTAAGGCTAATCAATGGCCTGACCTACAGCACAAGTCCTGTCCTGTTGCACTGGGGCCTTTATAGCGAATTAATCATTCAACAGCCAATTCTCTTGCCCATTTTACAATATCAGGTAATCGAGACGATAGGTGTATCAACAAGTCGACTTCTCCCGCTGCTCTGAGCAGCACCCCCCAACCTCTGCAGACTAGCGGTTGAAAAGCGAGGTTGCCTGTCCCGATCTCAGTCAGAACCCCCCCCGCCCAGGGCCAACGCAGCCAAGTCAGTGCCTTTTCTTGCTCCAAGTCCAAAACCCATTGTTCGACGGGGCCTTTTTTTTTCCGCGATCACATATCTTGGGTTTGAGGAGGTATATGTCATTTTAAACACTCAATTTTATACTGACGCATGCTCCACGCAGCTCTTTTTAATACTGTTGTACTACAATTCAGCATCAGACCGATGGTCGTCGATATTTTCTTGGTATCGCGGAGGATTCAAGGCGGAATTGTTGCGAG
The DNA here is from genome assembly GCA_031306095.1 of Pyricularia sp. CD86. Classification (NCBI taxonomy): domain Eukaryota; kingdom Fungi; phylum Ascomycota; class Sordariomycetes; order Magnaporthales; family Pyriculariaceae; genus Pyricularia; species Pyricularia sp. CD86. The sequence continues at coordinate 10,882 of JAVHJQ010001885.1, read as the reverse complement.
GGTTGCAGTTGCAGAACCGCTCCAAGTTGATACAGAAAAAAAAAATTCCAACGCTTTGACATCCTGATATATAAAAATCCATCCATCTAGCCATCCAAAACGCCACCCCTCCAGACCAACTCGATCGGGACAGCAGCCGAGTGTACACAATGGACGGAGGGGTCAAGAGGCGGTTGAGGAATTCCACTGGGTCGGGGAGGGATATCCCATCTAAAGGGGCCAAGGACTCGATCCAGCTCGGTGACCCCTTGTCGGCGTCAACTCCACCTCGACCATCACGAGGAGCATCCAACAAATCATCCAACCCATCGCCATCCACTCGATCTCGGCGGCAGCCTGTTAGGTCGTCACCCAGTGCACAGTCGGAACCGGCCCAACCACCACCGGCGTTGACTTCTGTACCCTTGGGCCTGATCAGCGTGAGAAGTATATCGGTTGCTAGCACTGAGGATGCATCCGAGATCATCGTCAAGACGGGTGCTGCTGAGACGACAAGTTCTGAAGAGTCTATGGTGTCTACGCCACTGGGGACTGACAGGTACGTTTATTTATACTATTTGTTCCCGAAACAACCAAGCGATAACGTGTTTTCACTCCCCGGCTGTGGTTGAACTGTGTCTCCTGTATTCCATGTCGTATTATCCCCTTCAAGACTTACGGTCGACCCCATCCTGGGCACATATCCATCAAGCAACCCGAATTTTGCTGCAAAATCAAATGCAACCAGTGCATCCTCGATTAGCTGCGTCCGTTGCCCCCTATTTGATTTATTTCCTTTGCTTGGCCCTCGTTTCCACGTTATATCCCACTTATATTATTCAGTCACATTTTGATGCTTATGGACTGACCCCATGCAGTCCTCCATTGATGGAAGACCCTCTTTCCACGCTCAAGCCATCCGTGCCAGCAATGGCGGAAGAAGGTGCCGGCCCCTCATGTTCAAGATGCATGTCAGAACTGAGCGATCAGTCGGAATTATCCTCCGTTCCTTCTTTCCTATCTAGTAAAGCCACCACACCCATTGACCTCGATCGTCCCGAGCCGCCGGTCCTGCCGGTACCGCCGGCGCCTGAGGTCCCTGAGGACTCCGAGACATCGAAGCCGTCAGCACCTTCGCCCAGGCCTATCTGGGAGGAGGCGCAACCTCCCTCTGAGACTGTTCGTCCCCCTGAGTCTGTTCAGCCGCCACCGCCACAACCTGCCCCACGGCCAGCCAAGTTCAGGATAAAATATGGGCAGAACAAGAAATATGATCTCAGACCGAGGACTTCGATCCCGACCGACGTTTCCACTCAAGAGTATGCCATACAGTGCATCGCGGCCGCTGAATCCTCGAGGCTGAACCCGTATGCGCTTCACCCGGACGAGTATTTGATGCTCAGGGACCACATCAGTCAAGCACAGATAACCACGTACTTGAACCTCAGGAATGGAATATTAAGGCTATGGGTGCGAAACCCCACATTCGTCCTGACGCGGGAGGAGGCTATCGGTTGTGCTAAGGATAGCCGCTGGTTCGACGTTGCAAGTGTCTGTTTTGACTGGCTTGTACGTGAAGGATACATCAACTTTGGCTGCTGTGATGTGCGTCCGCTCCGGTCTAGACCAGGAGCTGCTGGCGCTCCAACAAAACAAAAGACTATTGTGGTGATCGGGGCAGGCCTTTCGGGTCTAGGCTGTGCTAGACAATTACAAGGCCTGTTTGCACAATATGCCAGGCGATTTCGCGAGCGAGGTGAGCTGCTGCCAAAGGTGGTGATCCTGGAGGGCAGGTCCAGAATTGGTGGAAGGGTCTACTCGCGACCATTTAGGACGGCACCGCCCGTTCAAGGTGATGGCCCCCCGAGGAGATACACTGCCGAGATGGGAGGTATGATCATCACAGGGTTCGACAGGGGAAACCCGATAAACATTCTTATTCGCGGTCAGCTGGGTCTCGGTTGTCACGCGCTTCGGTCGGATCTCAACCTGGTCAACATTTACGATACCAATGGCAAGCCTTTCGACTCAGATCGAGACATGCTGATCGACAAGCTCTACAATCACTGCATCGAAAGGGTTGCAGAGTACAAATGGAAGCTGCCACTGCCTAAGTTGCTGGAAGGCAAGCGAGACTTGATCGACGAGGGCAAAGACAGCTGGGCAGAAGTACACAAGACTATTAGCTATGTGGAAGAGACGGCAGCAGCACAGCCGCAAGCTCCGTCGGTGGCCGAACAGAATATTGCACCCAGAGTCGATCTGGTCCCAGTTTCATCAGACCGAGCTACGGGCCGGGTTCATCTCGAGCCTGGAACACCTGCGGCACACAAGGCAGCACACACCGTAAAGCTGCTGGGCTGGAATCTGAAGCAAGGCGTTGATGATGATGCCGACATTGATATTGGGCCGGCCGTCAATGCCCCGGACGCTACGTTCGGGTCGGTTCTAGATGAGACAATTATGCAGTTCAAGGACATTGTGGACCTCAACTCCCAGGACATGAGGATGTTCAACTGGCATGTTGCCAATCTTGAATACAGCAATGCTACCAACGTTCACCAACTGAGCCTCAGGGGCTGGGATATTGACATGGGCAACGAGTGGGAAGGCAAGCATACCATGGTGGTTGGAGGCTATCAAAGCTTGGCACTTGGCCTTGCCGAGATCCCCTCACCTTTGGACATACAGTATAAAAAAGTGGTTAAGACCATCAGGAGGAGGACATCATCTGATGAAGGTTCTAGCCCTGCAGAGGATCAGCATGGGTACAAAATCGAGCTGGAGGATGGCGCCAACATAGATGCCGACTACGTTGTCAACACAATCCCGCTCGGCGTGCTCAAGCATGGCGACATAACGTTCGACCCGCCACTGCCATCCTGGAAGTCAGACGCCATTGATCGTCTCGGCTTTGGAGTGCTGAACAAGGTCGTGCTCGTGTACGACCGACCCTTCTGGGAAGAGGACAAGGACATATTTGGCGTGCTGCGCGCACCTCAAAGTCGGTCAAGCCTGCACCCGAAGGACTATTCTTCAGGCAGAGGTCGGTTCTTCCAGTGGTTCAACGTGACCAACACCAGTGGCATGCCTACGTTGCTTGCTTTGATGGCTGGCGATGCCGCATTTGACACGGAAAAGACACCAAACGATGACCTAGTTGCGGAGGCCACTGAGGTACTGCGATCCATCTTTGGTAAATCTGTGCCTCAACCAAGGGAGTCAATAATCACACGCTGGGCCTCGGACAGGTTCGCCCGCGGAAGCTACTCGTCTGCAGGCCCTGGCATGCAGCTGGAAGATTATGACCTGATGTCGCGTCCCATCGACAGGCTGTATTTTGCAGGAGAACATACCAGCGCGACACATCCCGCCACGGTTCACGGAGCTTACATGTCCGGATTGAGGGCTGCGGCCGAGGTGCTCAATGACATGCTCGGGCCCATAGAGGTGCAGACGCCCCTGATTGTTCCCAAGGAGACCGGTACGACGTCTTCGCTGCTAAAGCGCAAGTCGACGACTGATCAGGTCCGGGATCCGCAGAAGGAGGCCGAGGATGCATGGCAGCTTCAACTTTGGGAGCATCAATGGTCCATCCTGGGCGACCACCCATTGGAGCCTGCCAAAGTCGCAACGAAGGCTCACTTGCTCTTCTCCAAGGCGAACATAGAGGCGGCGAGACAGAGATGCCTCGAGGGGCGTCGTCCCGGCAAGGGCCCTCCCACGGCCCATGAGGTCCGCGCCATGGCGGGTAAGATGTGGAATGCAGCCTCTGAGGAGGAGAGGCGGCCGTTCATTGAGCAAGTTGCGACGCTCAAGGAAGCGTACATCAAGGCAATGGCGGAATACTCGGAAAAGTCGGCTGAATGGAACAAGCGGGCGCTTGAGATTGCAGTCGATTTTGAGAAAAAGAATCCAAAACCTACAGCCGACGCCAACGCCATCGTCGGCCCCAGCAGTGTTGAGGAGGGTGTCAAAGCATCAGTGCCCGCTGCCAGCCCGCCAGCTGTGGAGGAGGCTGGCCATCAAGCCAAGAAGGCTGCTGTCGAAAAGGTCGACGTGAGAGAGGATGGAGACGTCGATATGACGGGTTGAAATCTGAGCTTTCCAAAGCTTCACTGATTTTTTTTTCCAAGTTATTCTTGGCGGCACTCGTTTCTGTTTCCCCTGCTCCATGTTGTTTTATTTCGCGACTGGATTGTTTGCAGATAATTTTTCTTTTTTTTTCCTGAACGGCTTAAAAGGGTTGTCTTGCATGCATATATATATCACGTTTTCTCACCCCTCTACTCCGTTGCGGGAGGTGGAATTCTTCTTTCATTCTGTAATGAATTGCTTCTAGCGAGGTATTCACGTGGACCAATGTAGGGTTCTAGCTCAGATTCGACCTTGCTACATTCCATCGCTTTTTTTTTGTTTTTGTAATTAGGGTCGATTGTATATGCTTTTGAGCGAGGAAGCGCAAACATGGACTGGGGAAATGAGCGAATTAAAGAAACCTAATAAAGGCATCAATGCTTCAGTACGTCTTTGGTGTGATATTCACAATGTCAAGTTTTAAAAGCCACCACAGTAAATTGAATATGCCGGGCTCGATAGGATCAGCAGCACATCATCTTTATTCTAGAGTTTTAGTACACTTTGTGAACACCGGGGTCCCGCATGGTCGGGGGGTTTTAAACGCATGCATTTGTTACAAAGGGAAGAAAACTATGGGCGGCTTTTGCAGGAGAAAACAAAAGACTTGAAAAATATAGTGTTCTCTTTCCCTCTTTCCATCCACTCGTCCTTCTATATCTCTTTTTACATGTCCGCGGAGGCGGTGGCACCAGTGATAATCTCGACCAGCTCGCCAGTAATGACGGCTTGACGGGTACGGTTGAAGAGAATCTGGTACTTGGTGATCATCTCACCGGCGTTCTTGGAGGCGTTCTATACGGATCAAGAAAGGGTGAGTTAGATGGTGTTGGCGGATCAAGGGTTTCCATACGATGCTCGAGGTCGAACTTGACGATCATGTCACATTGCATCAGGGGAATACGTACGTCCATGGCGTTGCGACGGGCAGACTGCTCGCAGGCGTGGCCCTCAGCCAGAGCCCAGTAGAGGGAGTTGGCCAGAGCGTACTCGCGAAGGTTGGGCAGGATACCCTCCTCAACCTCGAAAGCGGAGAAGTTGGCTATACGTATGGTTCGTAACAAGTCAGCCATCATCCCTCATATCCTCCGCAATCAACATCACAAGGAGCAAGTAAGTTTCTTACGCGAAGCAGCAATGGCCTCCTCGGAGAAAGCCTCAATCGGGGTAGCCTCGTAGCTCTGAGCGTTGATGAACTTGTTGTACAGAATCTTAATGCTCGAGTAGTCGCCAGGCAGACGAACGATCTGGTCGGCGATGGCCGAGGCATCGGCAAAGGTGGGGATGTCCTTGCCAACACCGGCGAAGCTGATCTGGATGTCCTTGGCGTTGGTACGGCTCAGCTGGGCCTTGCACTTCTCGCCGACGATGACCAGGTCGAAGGTGCCGGGCTTCTCGGCGGACAGCTTGCGGATGTAACGAGACAGACCAGAGTGAATACCACCGCAGAGACCCTTGTCGGAGCTGCAGATGACGTACAGCTCCTTCTTGCCCTCGCCCTCGAGGGGCTTGGTCTCGGCCGACTCGAAGACGGCGTTGGAGGTCTGGCCGTAGCTGCGGCTGTCCGTCATGGCGCGCTGGGCGCGGTTGAGCTTGGTCGAGGCGACAATCTTCATCGTCTTGGTGATCTTCTCGATGTTCTTGATGGACTTGAGACGACCCTCGATCTCACGCAGCGTAGCGTAGTTGGCGGCATTCTGGGGTGTTGCGACGACCCTGCAAAGGTGGTGAAGGCGAACAAAAGGTCAACACTGATCATATCTCCTGTTTTTTTTTTCATCCCTTCTCAATTCCCCCAC